>JAHWFP010033995.1:69167-119775 GCA_023313725.1 Lithobius niger | reverse complement strand
ATGTTACTCCGTCAGGTCTTTGATCGTCCCGTGATTCTTCGGAATCTCTCGGGCGCACTGGCTATACAGCGGGTAGGTTACAGGCAGTATACCGGGTTTGTTGCGAGAAAGAAATTCCCGATTCCCTTCGGTGTCTCTGTGACTTTGATGTGGAGTTGTTATTTGCTGGTGTTGGTCTTGTACCGTGCATTGGTGACGCTATCGGCCAAGTGGCAATGTCGTGCGAGTCATAAGGATTAGTTCTCGTGACTAAACCTGGACGGCGCATCACCATCCCGCCCGGGATGGATGAGAGCACGGCATAACTCGGCATTGATTGGCTTGTTGATGAGTACGGCGTGTGGGTCATATGCTCGAAGCTGGTTGCACCCATTGGACTAGTAGCGATACTTCGGTGATGAATTGGTAGGTCCTCGCCTTCGGGCTTGGATTTGCCATCTTGATCTGGAGTGGAGCCATTGGACCGGTGGCTAAAGACTTGGCTGATGAGCACTGTGGTCCCGAAGTTCTAGGCTGGTCGAGCTGTTTGGACTGGTGGCGACGCTTTGGTTGTGAGCGACGGATCCCCCTTGCCTTCGTGCCGGCAGATCCCCGTTCTAAACCGGAGTCTACCCTTTGGACCGAGTTGCAAGACTGGTGTAAACGTAAGCTGTCCTATCGACGATCACCCAGTATTGTGAGGATGGATCCCTTGCCTTTAGGTTAGATGTTTTGTTCTAAGCTTGTTGACCTGTTTGGACTAGTGGCTTTGGTGGAGATCGGCACGCCTTTCGAAACCGGCTGTTGGACCGAGTAAGCAAGACGAGCGGTGAGCAATGTCGTCCTTTGGGTGCACTGTTCTGAACTGGACGAGTTGTTTGGACTAGTGGCTTTGGTTGTGGGTCCTGCTAGCGGACCCCACTCCTCGTAAGTCAACCTGGACCGAATTGTGAGACTGGTGATGAGCTGTGTAAGTCCTCGATGTTGGGCTCGATGTTCTAAACTAGGTTGGAGCTATTTGGACTAGTGGTTTTGCTTGGTGAAGCTTGGGACGCCTTTCTAAACTGGGTTGAGCTGTTGGACCGAGTAGCAAAGACTTGGTGGTGAGCACTCGTTCCATTGAGGGTGTGCTGTCTCTGAGCTGGTCGGAGCAGTTGGACTAGTGACGACGCTTTGGTGGTGAGCGACGGATCCCCCTTGCCTTCGTGCTGGCAGAACCCCGTTCTAAACTGGGTTGAGCCGTTGGACTAGCAGCAAAGACTTGGCGACGAGCAGCCTGCCTCATCTTCGGGCTTGGAACGTTCTAAGCTGTTTGAGCCATTTGACTGGTGGCAACGCTTTGGCAGTGAGCTGTGGGTTCGTCCTGTAGCACATCTCCAGAGTGCTGCTGGACCTAGTAGCAATAGTGGCGGTGAGCCCTTTAAGGTCGGAGAGGTCCCTTGGAACTGGTCGGAGCAGGTTGGACTAGTGGCTTCGTTTCGGTGACGAGTGGTACTCCATTCTGAACTGCAGCTGAGCTATTGGACCTGCAGCAAAGACTGGTTGGAACTTGTTGAAAGGCAGTCGTTTCGAGCGTTGCCAGTGCTACACTAAAGTGGGTGTTTGACGAGACATTCATGAACTAGCTGGCTGACGAGGTGGCTAGGTGTCGAACATTGGGACGTTCGTGTTTTCTGATGAGTTCCGTAGTGTAGTGATCCACCCGAGGCCCATCTTTCCTTCTGGTCTCGAAGGTTAGGCGATCGATGACTGTGGATCATGAGGGTGTGGTGGCGGGGCAGAGACCACTACTTACAAGCCTGAGGATGACCCTTACTGGATGATGACTTGGATGATGACTTGGCGTGTGGCTAAGTCAAAAAAATGGGACTTTGTACTGAGGAGATGGACTTGGTCTCGACCATCCCTAAATCAAAAGAGACCCGCATACTAGCCAAGGTCCGCAATGGTGGAGTTTGGCTTTTTTTTTAACCCTTATGGTGACGGTTAACATCGCAAGAGAATTTGGCTAAGTCCAAGTCTTGCCAAACCCTGCAATGAGGCAAGGTATGTCTTTTTTTCTGACCTTTTTTCATTACACCATATGGTGACGGTTAACATCGCAATACCCAGAGAATTTGGCTAAGTCCCACCCAAAGAAAACCCCACACCCCACCATCACCTGAGACCTGGCATTCGTCGCGGTTTCAGACTCGGATTGAGTACCTGAAGCCACGACGAATACCGGGTCCAGAGACAGTGAGGTTTGGGGCTTTTAGTCTTTTCCTGAAAAGTCAAAGTCACAATTAGGGAAAGGGAAAACATAATTCTGAACAAAGGTTACAAGGTTTATTCGGCGTTGGATGTACAAAGCTATACAAGTTCAAAGAAAATTCAGCCTAAAAATCGAGATCCAGGCGATCTTGATGCAGCTGCCAACAAGTTCGTCCACCGTGCCTTCTTCTCGAGCTTTCGTCCCGTGCACACGTTCGTGCGACAAGTGGCGCACCACCAGATGGTCTCGTGCCGTTCCTGTCTGTACTTCCTGCACACCTGGCATCTGCGGCTCCTCGTACTCTTTTCGTGGCGATGACTGGTACCCAAGACGGCTGGAAGTCTTATGGGGCGTGTCTTGCGTACTCGATTGATGAGTTGGTTGGCCTTCGCTAAGTCACCTGGGATCGTTTGCCAGCCCTATCGAGGCCGCAGACCATGACCATGTTGAGCCTGGCATTGACGAGAATCTGGTTGAGCTTTTGGAAAAAAGGTAGCGGTGCCATCAATGGACCTCCTGCCGACGTAGAACGAGGAGATGAGGTGATTGGCCGTGTCCACGCCATTCATGCACTCCGTGTAAGTCGTGGCTGCCGGTGCGCAAGTGACTAGGTGTTTCTGGCCCCTGATGAGTCTTCCGACGGTACATTTTCCGGCCAAGGGATCCACGTGGGTGCTGAGTAGTGGGACGGCCTTGGTGTCACACCAGATGCTCAGCAGTAGCCGGCCGCTCTGACGCAGGATACTGTCGCCACGTTCATGCTCCTTCTTGAATTTGCGCAACTCCTCCGTGAACTCGTGTGGCATTCTGGCAGCATTGGCGCGTAGGCTCCCGCATTCGAAGGTTCCTAGCTTGGTGTAGAGGACCTGAAACAGCAGTGCCGAAGTGAAGCGGTTGTCGCAGATGATGGTGTAACCCTGGTTGAGGTGGTGGCGTGCGGTGTAGATCGTTGTGTGAGCCATCTTGTTGTTCTCGAGTTCCTTGGCGGGGTCTTGGGCGGTGTCAATGGCCATGTGCCGCTATTTCCAATGTGTGCCTCGTCGTTGAGGATGTAACCGTCGAACGGGTCGCAGAGAGTGAAGTGTTCAAAGCCGACCTTGATGGGCTTCTTGGGCTGGTATACCTTGATCTTGGATCTTCCAGTGTATGCAGTCATTCACTCGTCTATGCAGAGAACTGATCCGGGGTTCCTGCACTTGCAGAATGCCTGGTTGATAGCCTCCATCATCGGTCGCACCTTCATTATTGCGTCCATGTCCTCCTTGGCCGTCTGCTCTTCCATGGCTTGCCTGGTCGTGGGCAATACAGTCTGGGGATCGGTACCAGTGAAAGACGGTTCTTCGGACGGTCGAAAGTTGTTCCAAATTTGATTGAACCTTGTTCTGCTCATGGTTGATCTGATGGAGTGGTTTCCCAGGTCTGGGGACGTGGACCAATACTGCGCCATCTCCGGCAAGTCGTTGTAACCCGTGATTATCAGTATTCCAATGAAAGCCAGCAACTCGTCTTTCGTCAATGGTACCCAAGCGGGAGTGGGATGTAGTTTCTTCCGTTGCGGCGATGTTTGGCAGGCTTGCGTGGTTGTCGTTACTGCTGGGTCTTGTCTGGAGTTGAAGTTGGAAGTGGCCTCTGCTTGTTCCCCTGGCTGAAGGATTGCGACGATACGACCGTTGAAGGTGTCCTTGGCAGCTGGCTCTTGGCTAGAGTTAGACCCTGCTTCTTCCCTTTGGATTTGTGCTGGCTGGATCGGCGACGTTGACGACGAGGACTCTGACTCGCTCCTGAGTGTCTTGTCCACCTCTGTTCACATATGCTCTAGCACCAACCGTCCTGTGCTCAGATCTTCTGGGGGTTCTGTTCTCAGGTCTTCTGGGGGTTGTACTAGTGGAGCGCCTGGCTGAGACTGTTGTTGGCTGAAACGGTGATTGACATATTGGGTTATCCTGGCGTGGCGCTTCTCCTGGAGGTAGCCACTTCGAGGAGGCAATAATCGTGTCCTTTTTTGCTCGGGTGGCTCGGGGAACATATTACTTCTGTAGATCTTGTCGTACAATACGACTCGCCAACGTCGTTTCATGGCTTCTAGTTTACTCGGTTCCAGTGACGGTGATTGTGGGGGTGGTGGCTCGACTACGTTGGCTCTCGTTGTGGTGCCTCTTTCTTCCTCCTCATCTGACGAAACGATGCAGATTACCTCCTCGGATTCTTTACTTATGAATCTACCTGAAAGACCACGAGGGAAGGGAACGAGTCCTCTTTTGGTTCGTCTCATAAATGGCCGCACCTGCGATGTTGCGACCTTGGCTTTTGGTTTGCAATTTTGGCTGGACGACGAGACCGCCTCTGCTGGTGTATAACGTAGTAGGACCGACCAACCAGGCTCATATGTGGGCAATGTTGCTTCTGATGATTGCATTGGCATAGGAGTAGAGGTTTCTTTTAAGGTTGGAGGTTGTGGTGGGCTTTCTGGCCTTGCTGCTTTCTCCTCACTGCTGGATGTCGTAAGGCAGGCATCGGCATCGTCCTCCGACTCGGTTTCTTTTAGTTCGTCATCTAACTCATCCTCATCTGATTCTTGGCTGCTGCCTTCATAGTAGTCCTCATTTTCCTCGCAGTAATATCGGTTTTCTGATTCGTCCTCTTCCTCCTCGGCGACATCTGTTTCTGGCATTAGCGGCTGTTCTTGGCTTGAACGAGCTTCTTCCACGTGGACGTCTGGTTGTGGTATTCCCAGCTGTGGTTCAGTTGGAATTCCAGTGAGTGGCAAAAACCGGCAGTAAGTGATGTGGGGTGTTGATGGACGTGGTGATGGAACCAATGACTCGACTGTTGTGTTGGCCACGGCGATGGCTCCCCTTGAGTCAAAGTCCCTGCATTACCTTTTGGTCCTGGTGTGTTGCCTGACGTGACGTTCCATTTGCTGCATTTGGCATTGCTGGCCCTGTCGTCCATGAATTGGTTGGTCCTCCTTATGATGAAATCTGCGGTCTCTCCGAATAATTCCATGAAAAAATCCAACTCCTTGCTCTTCTTGTTGCATCTGCTAATGTAGCCCATTGGAGGTCCGGAGAAACTTTTCTTGTCCTGGTACTTGCTCAGCTCTTCCGTCCAAACCCGATAAAGTTGCCTCCGAGTCTTGCCGGCTTTAGACTTCTCTACTACGGCGTAGCTGGGAAAGTCGTCCATCGGTGCGTCTGCAGCCATCATCCTGTCTGCTCGCTTCTGGTCGAAGAAATGATTCGCATGCGGCGGGTAGGTCCTTATATACGGCTATGCGTGACCACTGCACATCCCTTCTGCTCAAATGTATGCAAGATCGAGACGTAGTTGCCACGTGACGTAACGTTGTGCAATATTGTGCAACACCCGCAGAACCCGCATCTGGGTGCGGGATAGCAGGATGTGATTGCACCTCGCGGAAACAGTAACCGGTCGTGAAGGGCAATGAACCTCAGATTGCCAGACACTGCAAGTGAACATCAATTGCGTGGCTTTCGATAAAGCCGCGTACCGTTGTTGCGAACATGGTGTTTGGCATCGGAAATTAGGGGGCACAGCGGACAAGCCCACGCCTTGCTGCCCGACATGCGGGTTCGACACCAAAAAAACAAAAAAAAGGCAGGAAACAACATGAGAAATGAGTGGCAGGGTGGTTGTGGGATGGAGAATGGAATTTCCGAGGGAAAAGCTGATCAATGGACATGTTACATGGAACCCAGTTTGCTGGACGTTCCCGAGACAGTGTTGCCGAATGGTTAAGCATGTAAGATGTGTAATTTTTCCCTCTATTAGGGTTATGCAAGACGGGGTGGAGACATGCCAACACACTGTATAACATGCATTTATTATCGTTGCACTTGATATTCACCACAGCTTTTTTTCCGTAATGTACTTAACGAGTTTCACAAACGTACACCCACCAGAATGAGAGATATAACGGCCTACGTGTATATCAAATTCGTCAATGTGTACAACTACCCAGCCTGATCCACGTGTATGGAAATCGTCCAACTGATGTAATACTTTTTTCAAAAATAGCCATAATTTTATCGTCGACGTTGAGTGGTGAGACCAACCGACGAAGCGAACTACACAAATAAATGGGCAATTGCAATTTTCACCATCAATTTGTAGCTTCTCTAAAGTAATGGTAATACAGCCAATAAGTTTGATTTGACACAAATGGGTAAAAACTGAAGTCAGCAAATGCTTTAGACGATCGCTGAGATTCACGAGATATTGTTGAACGTCCGTGTTTTGCGTAGGTTCGCTGTAAACGTATCTGTTACAAAGTTGGTTAAAGTTGATCGCTTCTAAATGAAACGATGGTGATGTAGGCATTCGGCTGTGATCGTCAATAGTATGTTGATGCATGTCATTAACGTTGTTACAGACTCTAGGACAACTGGAGCATCTGACTAAATGTGTCCTTTGATGTCGACATAAGGCGATACCAGTCGTGAAGCCAATTGCGCACGTAGACAGATATTATTTTGTATGTGAGGAGTCCTCATGTGTCTGGTCAGGTTACCACGTAACGTGTACGAACGCCCACACTGCCCACACTCGAACGGTGCCTTCTTTTTTTGTGTCACTCTGCTAATCCTTCTTTATGTGTCTTTTCAAAAAAAAAACAGAAAAGAAAGTAAACATGAACGTGATGTCATAGGCAACAACTATTTACAGGATACAGTGAATACGTCGATAACGGTCAGAAACCAATTGTACCCATCATTAAAGGTTGATAAATTTGAAACGCCCACTAAGTCAGAAGACAAAACGTCGTATGGCCCACTAACGCGCACTTTATTACGTGGGAATTTGCGAATTGCAGGTTTAAATAATGAATAAACCTCTTCGCCAGCAAGCCATTCTTTAATAGTTTTTAATGGGATTTTTCGTCCCCTCGCTGTCACTGCTCTCACCAGCCTTTGAACGCCACCGAACCCGATGACCTGGGGTCATAATAATACTTTTCCAGCAGGTGACGTGTTCTAATACCAGTCATTTTCGTAACTTGAGAACCTTAAATGCGTAAATAAATGCACGTGTGTGTCAAAAGTAATCATCATCGAGAAAAAACGTTTTCTCTTCCTCGTCTGAAACGGGCAACTGAACTTGATACGGGTCAGGGTCGATTTTGCTGTAGTCGATTAAAGGCGAGTCAACTTCTGAAGCTGTCGCCGGCACCTTGCTACGTCTCATAAACGGTGCGGACTTGCGTAGTTGCTTTTTATTTGAAATGTGACGTCGTACCAAATCCATTCCTGGCAGATACTTCATTTTTCTTTGCAGCTGCTTGTTGTCCGTAATTCTGCCTAATACGAGTTTAACTACGTTATGACGGACGGCTTAATTTTCTTAGAATACAGTAAAACCAACAATGGTACAAACTCCTTAACGTTATTTAGCACCCCACTAGGCATTGTTAAGTGGAGTGTATACGCTTATCGGTTGTTTGAATATGTTGGAACGGAAATGGAGAGCCTCGGGCATATTTGGATGCAAATCCACAAAAAGAAAATTGTAAGGGGATGTTACGTAGTGTCTTTAAAAATTGAAAGCATGAATTTAGGGCTAACACCAAGCTACACTCCGAAAATTTACAATTGGTTAATATCCCTCGAATTTTTGAAAAGGAGGAAATATTGTGTATTTAAGGACACGGTCCTCAACGATTTCTGAAAGATATTGTGCACGATGCAAATTAAACTAATTCTACGCAGATGCATCCCTTTAACTACGACGTCGTTAAGTAAATCGGCAGGTAGGGAGTGCACCAAGTCATCAACGATACAAAGGCAACCACTAGGGAGAGAATCGTACACTTCCCTGTTAAACCCGTTGTGAAAGGTTATTGGCACTGGACACTTCCCTTTAAGTGCCTCGAACTTGTCTTGATACTCGCCGTAGCAGTAGAAGATGGATGTTGGCGGCGGAGCGATGAGCTCTTGCGAGCGAAGTATTAGTTGGATGATAGCCGAACTTTTCCCAGCAAAAGTAGAACCTGCAAAAATATAATTACTGGGGTGAATTAGGCGAACGTCCATTATTGAATAACGCACTCTTCCTAGTGGTGTGCCAATTTATGGTGACTAATATTTAAAGGTAAATTACACTCGAAACTATAAATGATTAACATAACATATTTTCCCCCATCACATATTTTATTGCATTTAATGTTAGTTTTGAGACACTACACAATTTTTGTTTGAGACACAGCACTATTTTTTTTACACACATTGGGCCGGTTGATTCACAGCAGGTTCTTGAACGTAGTTAGTCATTATCCTGGCTGCTAGGTACGGGTAAAGATGGCAATTTTTCAACAAGAAAAGGTCTTGTAAGTCCAAGACATTGTCGGAATATCGGATGAGCCAGCTAGGTAACATTAGTTCGAACAGCACTGTAATATAGTCATCCACTTTCAAATTCTGTACAGGAAACGAGTCTTGTTTATACAAAGTAGACAAAAAGTTTTGCCTCACAGTTTTTGTTGGAAGCTGAATAATTTTTGGCTCACACGACGGTACTATAGTTTTTGTCAAACTAAGTACGAAGTCGTTATTCACTTTTTTGTTGTACCTTACGAAGCAATGCAGACCGGTAGAGTGTGCTCCAACGCAATAACTGTCTATGTGGTATTCATTCGTGAATGTCACGATCACACTGGCAAACAGTTCTTTGTTCAAAGAATCATCTGACAAAGTAATACCAAACGTATCACAAAGCCTCACCTCGGGTCCTTTTAGTCACACGTCTATGATGTTTCAGGGGCGGATTCACGGCTTTGAGCGGTGCAGTGGGCAGCCACTGATCTGCTAACAACGGAGGTGTATCGGGATCCATGGTTGGTGATGAACTGCTGATGTTAGGCGTTGAGATCCACGCTTTTATCATAACGCAAAACGACTCATGGTGTCATCATTGACATTTGACGATAATAGAAATTAGCTTTAAAATATGAGCATTTCGAAGCGAGGTGAACGGGACACAGATTGAAATATTCATCATTTAATTCCCCATTTACTTTTGGACAATAAAAGTGATTCAAATCCCCAGTTTTGACACGACATTTTTTTTCAAATACATTTTCAAAAGAATGTTGCCTTTTACGTAAAACTTGCATCGTGGATTAAAAAATTGTAATCTGCGAATTTCATTCGTGACAACCTCTAGGTTGCAGTCGAAAGGTCCGTTCACGAATCTGTCGTTATGTAACACACTTTCGCAAAACCAAATTGTTTGCCTGTCTTTAGAAATTAATGGCTGAAACAACACACGTGTAGGTATTCTAATTCTAAAGTGCGTACTAGTATACCGTCCGATAATCGAAAGTTCCTTTAACATATATTTACCATTAACCGTGAAAGCATTAACGCACACCACGAAATCTTTGTTAGGATTAAACATAGTTGTGAACCTACGATAGCTCGCTAGCATTATATGTATGCATTTCAAATCACTATGGGATTTCTTCAGTATTGCTGCGAGTCTTACTCATGTGTCATTTGGGAGAATGAGTCATGACTACACGTAACCTGTCCGTACCAATCCTCTATGATGTCTGCAGCATCGACTAGCTTTAAAAACTGTGGTTCAGTTAAGACAATCGATTTATTGTTCCATAATGCAAATCTAATCCCCTTTCCAGTAAGAGGATTGTTTTCGTACGTGACAGCCATTCTCGGTGATGCAAACAATGTACAGGAAAGTAATCGTGTGGAATCGATATCCATGCACTACTCATTAAATTGTGGTGACATGAGTCGCCTCTCGTCCATTTTGTAGCTCACACTTTCTGCGGAAGGCATGTAGCTGACGGCATTCGGAGTGTAGTGTCTGATATGAACCCTTAGTACGTCCTGAAATTCGCTGATTTGTGTAAATACATTATTGCCCGAATCTACTGCATTCGCGGGTTTTACGGGTAACTGTGATGACGCCATTTTATTTTGTGTTTAGATTACTGACCTAAAACGAGAAAAAAAACACATGCTAAGTCTTATTTAATTCCAATTATTCCTGCTACTCAACAACTTCGAAAACCCTTCTATTAGTGCTTCAAGTTGCTTACGATTTAATGATATTTTAGAATTATAAATACTATCGGTAAACATAATTAAACCAGGTTACGCAATCGCTACAACTAACCTGTCAGACTGAAACAATATTTTACTTATTTCAAGTTGTTGTCTACATCGTGGAAATTGAGAACACATATCTTCCCACTCCCTAATCTTAATTACAACTGACTCATCTATAAGAATATATCTACCCTCACTATAACGGTAGATGTCCAATTCGATTTCATAATTTACGAGAATCGATGATCTGAACGCAACATTCCGTCCTAATTTTCGAACGGTCATTTTTTCCCTCAGTAAACGCCTTTAGCAGCATCCAGCAGTCGGCTGTTGATGGCTAATCCGTTATCTGCTATAATCCCAAATTATTCTTTGGTTAACACAATAAATTCATTTAATGACTTAAAAGATATGTTTTCTCCAGCCTCCACATTATTGGAAAGGTTGTTAGAGACATATAGTACTTGAGGAGTAGCTAATACTTTTGTCCATTCTCCGAGCTCGAACATTATTTCAGTCCAATTATAGGGGGTTATAGCGATACTTTCAGCTAAACTCATGCTATGTGCAACTGGAAATAAAAAAAGTAAAAATTAACGTCGATGTCTTTGTCTGAATCGTCTCCTCCACCTCCTCCTTCTAGACCACATTATCATTTCGTCAATTACTTGTCTAACTTCACCTGTCAATTTTTCAAACTGTGTAGCCTCTAAAATAACCTGACCATTTGTAACTCCATTCTTCATCGTTCTAAAACGAACACGAAGACTAGATTATACCCTTATTGTTAATTCGCTCGTAGTATACAGCCTTTGGGGAGTCTTTAACATTCCCACCAATTGTGTAAGATCGAACATTATCTGCTTCCAGACATAAGGTGATATGTAAACCGATCGCTCTATTACATAATTTGGTAAACACTCATATTTTAAAATGTTCGCATACAATGTCCTATATGAAACGCTAATACATGTATAGTCACCAAGATCTACACCATAAAATGTGAACGCCATTTTTGCGTAAGGATAAAATAATGTAATTACACCTATAAACAGTAATACAAAATAAATATGTGCAAATAATTTGTCATTTACCTAAGATGTAGCGGATTCACATGTGGATGCTAAGAGAGGCCTTGGCATTGATCTTGAAATCAATTTATACTTGCTTGAGCTATTGTTAATTCATCTACTAAGCATTTACCTGTCACGTACGTTATTATTGGTCAACACCCACACACCGACATTATACGATTACCAATATCGTTGGTTTCCTATTCACTGTAACCTTGACCTTCAGTATTTTTCCTTGCTTGACTACACAACATCCAAACTTCCTTCGTTGTAATGATTATACGCCTTCTCTTAGAAGACTATGATGGAAACGTGTATTATTTATGTGTACCTTCTTTCCTTTTACACAACCTCTACAAATTGTTAGTTACGTAAATACATTTGATCATACGACTTTCGTGTCATATCGTTTTTCCTCATTATAACACGAACACCATCATTAAACCACCGCCTGATATGTTTTGTGACACGTACTTTCCTCTGCAAGTTCACGAAATAACAAGCATTACATATTTGTATCGTGGTTGCTCACGTAACCCTTCCATCACATCGTTTTCCACGTTACGAAACAGTGACATTATATCGAAACTTGATATGTCTTTATGACGTAGTTTTATTGTTTATGTTTCCCTATACACACTCATCACCTTAACATTTACCTGACATTCGTTATGTGGATGTACGAACTACATCCTTTTTTTATTGTTAAGCTTCGTTCTTTTTTTAATAATATCCGCATGTTGATTTTCCTCATGTACGATTCGATCTCTCATTCCATGTCAAAATGTCGATAACACCACATCAAACTTCTTTCTGTGAAATCCGTTACGAGGAATTCATACTTAGATTTTTAGTAAGTCGTTTTTTTTTGTTTTGTTTTACACCAAACAAAACTACACAAAACGCACACGCTTAGGTTTTTTTTATTCTTTAGATGTGTGATCCGACAATTAAGATAGCAGACGGTTTTTCCCGACCATGTTCTACGTTGTTTGATTTTATACAGGTTAATCTTTATTTCTATTCACTAGTTAAATTTTTTTAATTCTTCATAACAATTATTTATGTATTTATTTATTTATTTATTCGATAGCTTAATCGGTTCGAACAGACATGGGTACTTTCACATATGAAAGTTTATTGTTTTCACATAATTCTTTTTTTTAATATATTTTGGTAGTATCGCTCGTCTGTTGATCTTTGTTTCATGAATTTTATTTGTACATTTACAGTGTGATTTGAATCTCACGTTATACATCTTCATCGATGACGACTGTGTGACTGTTGGCTGCGAACCTTGCCCCCACTGTAAGAGATGTGCAATGTGCGGTGTACTTTCGTCTGTTAGTATTCTTTATTCTCATCTTCTTAATTGACACTCCGTCTTTAAACTCACAGCTGTGCTTTCATTTTGTCACCTCGGAGGTTCGGTCTTTGAACTGTTGTTGTAAACATTATTTCGGTGTTGTGACACCATTTTACGGACGTACATCACACGACCCGTCCACAGTGCTGCTTTACGATTGGTTCTATCATATTGAAAGGTATAAACAATATTACATAGTGATTTCGGGTGAACGCTGTTAAGGTCACGCTGTTGTGGTTCACCGTGTTAAACGTATCACTCTCGACTGTCTGCGCTGTCATGGTGTGGTTATTAGCGTATGCTATCTTCTCGTTAATGCACCGTGGAACCGCTACCAACTACATTCTTCACACATGGCAGAGGTGACATTCACTCCAATCTCACCATCACTTGAATACGCGTCAACACTTGTTACACGTCCTAACGATGAAGTTGATGTTGACGACGAAACCTGGGGTGGTTATACAGAAATCCCTCTGACCTCTTACACCAACTGGAGTCACCGATCAACCCCACAGGTACCATCAACACCATTGGCGGTGGCAACAACGTCGTTCTTGTTCCCTCCGCTCCCTTCACCTCCTGGAACAATGAAAATTACGTCAACATATGTAACACCGTCCAGAGATCCTGTCGTGACAGCATGGGTTGAAGTTGAGCGAGGTACACCTGTTAGCCTCACTCCATCTGTCCTTGACCATGCTAAAACCTGGCTACGACCGGTTACGAAACCTTCACCCACCGACGGTGACGTATCGGTAAACGTCCATTTCGTGTACGTTTTACCTACTATGGTATTTATTTATTTATTAGTCTCGTTTTTAATCCTTTTCAGTAAATACAGCGGCAATGTTCCATCAACGTTTTACATCCAGCATCTTCTCTGCACTTTCCGGATTTCAACCTGAACCAAAGACTAAAAAAAAAACACTACATGTGTATTTTGTATATTATAATGCTTTCACAGTTACTTACAATGGTTCAATCCTCCTCCTACCATTGTTCTTAACTGTATGGGTGTTATATTATGTAAAATACACAACAAAAACACACATATAATAAAGTGAAATAGGGTCAATACACTTATTGGGTAAACACAACTAAAATTTCCTTATGTAATTACAATATTTAAATTTAATTTATGCTTACTACATCCATAGTTTTGTCAAAATTATTTCTTTGAAATTGAGTATATTACCTTTTCTTAACTTCATTACAATGGAATCAACATTTTTACTTTAATACTTTCTTTTCAAAATTGTTGATTCTATTGTGGAGGTTTAGTCCAGGCAAAAGTTGCCACGGTTTGTCCTCCTTTGATGAGCTATTTTATTGTTCTTTAATCTCCCTTTTCGACAATCTCGGCTCATCTTAAAAAACCCTATCTAGCTTACTTAGTATTAGACACACGTAAGAACGTGTTTATAATATTTATTGTTAGGCTTTAAAGATTACTATATGGTTACGGACTTAGTCATTTTTTTTCAAAAGCGAAACTGAAATTTATTCACACCACATACCCGTTTATACTACGATCTGTTAACTGGTACTGCCATCTGTTGACTTTGTCATACATTACTTTCATCTAAATTACCATTTACGTGTTCTGTCATAGACGTACATGTCTGTGTGACGTCACTCAGATGTTTTTCGCTTTTCTATGATAACTATTTACACGATCTGATTCACTGATACTGACACTTGCCTGTGATGTCGTCCATTAACATAATTTAAACTGGTTCTGACGTTTTTGGTCACTAACGTACACCGAAAGTCAGTCATATTTGATCACGTGGATCGGATGTGATGTTTTCGTTCAATAACCTAAACCGGAAGTCGACCATCTTGGATCACACGGTTCTGACGTCATTTCTGGTTCGGATGTGACGTACTGGAAATGATGTCATTGATCTATTGTGTATGTATCCCACTTTTACCACTACTGGTCGCTACTTTCTTTTTGGCTCGTATCCAGCAATTCCTGTCCTCCATTATTTGAACTGAATTTCTATTGGTTCATGTTTTTCTTATCGTTTTTTTTGTGGTGTAAGTTTGGCCTTATCCACTTGCATGGCTATAGTAGCTTAATCATTTATTTGGAACTGGTTTTCCATTCTCTGGACAGTGTCTTTAACATCTTAATTGTTGCAGGATTCAGCACCGAAAATTTCAATATTTCTGTTCTTTTCGTATTGTTACAGTTTTTGATGTTGTGTTGGTATTTGTTGCATTGCAGCTCCTTTTACTTTAAAACACTCTTCCATAACATTTTGCATGTATTTTAGATTAGCCAGCTTTGTATTGATAGCTTGACTTTTAATGTCTTAAAATCGCTTGTTAAAAACTCTATTGATTCCACTAGTCCATCAAGTTTTATCAAGACCTAGTAACATCAATATTCTTTTTAATTCGCTGTAGTATCAGTTGCATACCACATTTACGGGTTTCACTTTTGTTCGCAATACCTCTGATGTAATGTTGTGTAGGTCGAGTATTTCATCTACAATAGCCTAACAAAGTTTATTTTTTTATCAAGTGTTTTTTTCATCTTTGTAGTTTTTACAACCGTGTTCTTTCTCTCCATCTTCAGATTCATGATTGTGTCTCTTCCTCCATTCTCCATACTTCCACATATTTTTTGACGGTGCTGATTTTTGTTTCCATAAAGACTCCTTTAATCCAGAATAACAAGTTTAAATTATCTTGTGTTGAAAATTTCTGATTACATTTCCTACAGAGAAACATTGTATCACTTTATACCCTATTTGACTACTAATAAAGCATCAAATACAAAATTTCAAACTTATCTTAACCAAGCAAGGCATCACAAAACTCGCACGACCGCTACCTCTTACATATTGAATCTAACAACAATACTACTAATAATAATAATAATTATTATTTTTAATTTTTATTATGGTGCAAAGGAAGAACCTCCATGAAGTACGTTGGTACTAGTGTATGTTGGTTCGTTACAATCATTTACAGAAAAAACGAAATTTTTCGATTTGAGACAAAAAAACAAAGTGTTGTTGTATAAAGTAACAGCAGAACACATTTAAAACAATTGTCCAAAGAAAAGAAAATACATTTTAACAGAAAAATTACAAGTTTTATAGTAATAACGTCAATGTAATTGCATTCAAACAATTAACACCTAATTACTAATTAATAGATCTATTTTAATTTACACACATAACAAGTATTGTAGTTTCAATAGTTATGCATAAATATTTAGAAAATAAAATCACCTTTATAATAAAATTGTAAAAATGATTTGAATCTACAACCCTCAAGTTGTGTATTACAATTCGCCAATAACCATTTTTTAAATTACTTTTTTAATGCATTAAAACTTGTAATGAAAAACGTAAACGTAATAATAAAAACATAATAATAATAATAATAATAATAATAATAATAATAATAATAATAATAATAAAAACATAATAATAATAATAATATAATAAGTGTATTTCATATAATTACAGTATTACTGTAACCCTCGAAGCCTTAATTAAAAAGCTTGTGTGAGTTTCGTAGATCATCAGTCTTAACAACAATAAAGTTATCATTATCACAATAACGACTGCACATGTATTCATAACAATTCAAAGTCATTTTTACACTAATAATTCAATAATCTTTCTTCTTAACATATATGTATGCTAATTTCTATTTTCCAGTATATAAGTTTGCATTTTTTTTTAATTCACCCTTATTCATACACTTCATCATTTCCTTTGGTACTCCATTAAACAAGTCTGGTATAATAAAGTAATCCCTTTTTCTTTTTCCATAATTATTTTTACACACTGGCAATTTACAACTAAATTATATTATAAATAATAATAATAATAATAATAAAGTTTACTTTCGGAGTCACTCACTTCGCTCGCTCATTCCATGTCGTCTCGCTACACTCGAGGAATTTTCATGCTGCAATTCTTGTTGTGCTGACAGACATTCCATGTCTAAAAAGATCAAGCAAATGATTAGAGTTCAGTACACGTTTTTCGTAGGGCTACACTGCATAAACAAATGATTCAATTTGCATAGCTTAAAATGTAGGTATTAACACCGTCCAGGGCCCTTTGAACACGATTTAGATACGACTTCAGTATTTTCTTCCGTAGAGCAAAAATTATTGTAGAGCTCTGGGCAGAAGTCATTAAGTGGAGTAACAAATTTCAGCAAATCGAGCTAAAAACATGGAATTTGGTACACCAGTATTTCTTAACATTAAAAATCGAACTAGCCATGGACCTCCATGAAATACCTCCAAATACCTTCAGCGCCTCCAAATACCCCTCCGTGCCCCCTCCCAGGGGCTTCGGCAACAAATTCTTACAGACCAATTTAAAAACATGAAATTTGGTGTACAAGTCATTCTTAGCAGCATAAATCGAATCAGCCATGGAACAACCATGAAATACCCCCAAAGGGGCCCCAACCACCCCCAGTGCCTCCTCACTGAGGTTTGACCCGCCTTTTTTTCCAAATCGTGCTAGAAGCTTGAAAATTGGTACAGAAGTCATTCTTAGCAGTAGAAGTCGAACAAGCCATGGAATCCCCATGAAATATCCCCAAAGGGCCCTCAGCGCCCTCCTTGTGCCCCCTTCATTGAGGTTTGACCAACAAATTCTACCAGATCGAGTTAAAAGCATGAAACTTGGTACACAAGTCATTCTTAGCATTACAAATCAAACCAAGCATGGAACCCTCATGAAATGTCCCAAAGAGACCCTAAGTACTACCCTGTGCCCCCTCTCTGATGCTTGACCAACAAATTATTGCAGTACGTGCTAAACGCTTGAATTGTGGTACACAAGTCAGTCACAGTAGTACAAATTGAACTATCTGTAAAACCCACCAAGATAATCTACAAGGCACCACAACGGTCACCCTCCCGCCTCCCTGTGCTCCCTCCTTGAGAGCCTGACCAACAAATTCTTGCAGATAGTGCTAAAAGAATGAAATTTGGTACTTTGCTAAAAGAATGAAATTTGCTAAGTCATTGTTAGCAGTAGAAATCAAACCAGTTTTGGAACTTGCGAAATCTTCCAAGGCCCCTCAGTGCTGTCCCCCTATTCCCACTCCATGAGGTTGCTAGCCGAAATATTCTTATTGGTCGTACTGAAAACATGCATTTTGGTACACCAATAATTTCTAGTAGTAGAAACTGAACCAGCTATGGATCCCCATGAAATACCACCAAAGCCTCCCCCAGCAACCTCCCCCCCCCCTCCTATGCACCCCATGAAGCATCAATGACCAAGAAATTCTTGCTGAATGTACTAAAAACATGCATTGTAGCAGTGGAAATCGAACTACAATATGGAATCCCATGAGATACATCCATCCCAAGTGCTTCCCGGTGACCTCTCCATGAGGTTGATGATCAACAAATTCTAGTTCGATTTGTACTGCTAAGAATGACATGTGTACCAATTCAGGTTTTGGCATGATCAGCAAGAATTTGTTGGTCATTGATGCTTCATGAGGTGCACAGGAGGGGCGGGGATGCTGGGGGAGGCTTTGGTGGTATTTCGCGGGGATCCATGGCTGGTTCAATTTTTAATAATACGAATGATTGGCTTACCAAAATTCACAGTAGTACAGGTCAGTATCTTAGGGGGCATCTTGAGAGATTCCATAGCTAGCTCGATTTATTAGCTAAGAATAGACTTGTGTACCAAAGTTCATGGCTTTTAGCTCCATGTTCGTAATTAGCCAACATTCTGGCCCATAACAGCTGTACTACACATGAAAAAAGAACCGATGAACCGATGCTCAAGTTTTACAGCTTAAAAACATAGGTTTGAAGAAAGCCTATGGCTTTTAAACGCTATTTTAATGTGATTATAATTATTGTTGTTCTTCTTCATGGGAAAATGTTGCTCCCACCTAGAGATCGAACCAAAAAACCGATTTTCAATATTTATAGCTTTTAAAATTGAGTATTAAAAAGGCTGTCTTATAACAGTTATTTTAAGGCGATTACAGTATTCTTTTCTATGTAATTCTTGCTGAAAAAATAAAATATTAATGGATATTAGTATTAAAAAAACGCTTAAGTGTATAAAATACGGATGTAAGCCTCACAAACTTAAAGCCCTAAAGGAACAGATATTAGAAAAAGACATGTAAGCCATCAGCGTCGCACTAATACGTGTAAAAGAATCTCTAGCTTGTTTTTTGGGTCACGGGAGATTCGTTTACATGTATTATTGCGAAGCTGATGTCTTACATGTCTTTTTCTAATATCTGTTCCTTTAGAGATTTAAGTTTTTAAGGCTTACATCCATATTTTATATGCTTAAGCGTTTTTTAATACTAATATATCCATATGTCACCCATGACGTCGTGGTCCTGGCTAGCTCCACAGACGATATCTTTATGATATCCGTGATGGCTATTGACATCCATAACATTAAAATTACCATCAGAAATTAAATAAGTGTAAATTTCAGAATTACATTACCCGAGTGCCTAGAAAGTGGCATAGAAAAGTGCAGAAATTAGTTCGAACCCCCTCCTCCACCATCCCATGCGTACTACACACTAAACATTAAGAGCAGGAGGATTTTAACCTATTCCTAGAAGCAATTACGATTCTTAAGTTTGTAACATAACAGTGTGAGTTTTAGTAAATAAAAATATGTTATACCTTAAACTACACAAATGAAGAGAATATTACGTTTTACTAGGCTTCTCATATAATTTCTCTAGTCCATGCTCTCAGCTTCACAAACAGGCTGAAAACTATCTATAACCTTCATTAATTTTTACTCAGTTTCGTTTAGCCAAGGCCATATTGTAGCAGAGTGCCACGTTTTCCACTCCACTTCCGGTCCTGGTTTTGAGTCATCCCACCACGAGACTACCATCGCTCGTAGCCAGCAGATTACGGCAATCAACTTTCTTTAAATCCCCGAATCAAAAATACCATCAAGCCTATGCGGTTGCACGTGATAACTGGACTCTTGTAAGTAATATTGTGCTCGAAATTGTGTATGAATTGCTGTTATGTTTTGTTAATTTTTATGTAAGCAATGTAATGGTCAGTGTTTGTTTATTCACAAGTTAGGAGTTTAGGCCTAACCCAACGGCTACACTGTAAAGTATGGTCACAACTTTCCTTCGTCTTCCTGCATTTCAGCCTACAACTTGATACTAGCTACTAATTGTTCTTGTCTTGTTACTTAATTACACTCCTTGTTTTTTTAAGCTAAGCCCTTGATAATGGTATGGAAAGTAAAACATTTCGTTTACAAGGGTGTGCGTGTTCGTAATGTTTTAATGATCGCGGTCAAGGGTATCTGAATGTTGCTCCCAGCACCAAAATTCATATTTTCGCCAATTTTTGACCGATTTTAGCAGTTAAATACACCATTTTAACCAGCTCGAAACGAGCTTTAAGTACCAAGAAATGTAGCCAGTTAAAAAATATAAAATCCCTCGTTAACTTCGTGTTTAAATTTGCAACCTTTTGGGACAAGTAAAACCAAAAATTTTTTTGCCTAACGTTATGATTTGATAAGCTGGTGGCGATGAAGCCTTTAAATTCTAAATCCTAAGCTACTCCACAGATTCAAGTCCACCTAACACCGTACAGTTTTGTGGTAATCTGATCAAATACCTGTGTGATTGGTAAATTATCAAATGACAATAGAAATGACACAACTTGGTATTGCTGGTACTTTGAGGTTGGTTAATTTTTCCGGATGCAAATTTATGCCTAAAAATTTGCAAAAACGAATCACTGAATAGCCTACCGATAACCATTATTTCCTAAATTTACCTAATGCTTCTTAAAAATTGTACTAAATGTTCTGGTTTCGTCCCAAGTTTGCTTTAGGAGCACTGAAATCATCTTTAATTGAAATACTTGCATTTAATTAGGGCTTGCATTACTTTCAGTCCTACTTTTTTATTATTATTTTAAAACCATAATGGAGGACTGGAAGGAAATAACTGAATAGCTAGAAGAAGAAGACGTCCACAACATCCTTAACACCCTTAACTAAGAGTCAAATTTGGTAAAAATAGCCTAGCCAAATGCATTTATTGCAGTTAAAAAATTATCACAAATAGTTTTATAGCCTAGGCCTAGTCCTTTCGTTAGCATAAAAATTGCTGAAAAATAGTTGTTTTACATAATGATCACAACTCCTTTAAATGAATTGTCAGTTATTAATTCCAATTTGGCTTCCCCCCCCCAAAAAAAATAAACATTCCTCGGTGTAGCACTGCACAGGAGAAATTATGCTTGTGTGGGTGGTACGGGGAAAAAACATCTTTGCTAACCCGTGTCTTGTAAACTGGATTGTTTAGGAGAAGGAATGGAGATGGAAGTTGCAACCATGTAACAGCTTTCACATTATTAAACTGGCGAAACTTGAAAAACCGACAACCAGCGATAACAGTGTTTGCAAAAGGACAGTATATTAGAAGCACGCCATGAATCGTGACCTGTACTCATGGTACAGAACCTAGTCTTAAACTTTTGAGGAAAGTCCTTTCTTCTACTTCAGAAGACGGAAAACACTATTTGAAAAACGTCACTATTGTCAAGCTTCCATCGAAATTCGAATTTCGCTCCAGTGCAGAGTAAAGCTTACGTTCATCTGGAGGTGTCTGCATGCTGTGCAGTTCCAGCTCTTGTCGAGTTTGGCAATCTGATCCGGATGGACGAATCCGTTAACTAAGTCGAAAGAAAAGCCCGTGAAATTCGTACGTGATACTCTGTGACGAGAGAATCTTTTCATTGGAAGGGACTCCATGTATGGAGGCGCTCACCTCCGTGCACTTGAGTCACTTGCAATAAAAAGATTCTCTATTCGCCGAGTACCACTTATGAACCTCACTGGCCCATCATTCGACTTAGTAGAGGGATTAGTGCATCCGGATCTGATTACCAAACTCGACGAGCACTAGAACTTGCACAGCGTTCAGAATCCTGGAGCGAAATTCGAATTCCGATTGAAGCTCAACATTAGTGACGCTTTTTAAATAGTGTTTACGGACTTAAGACTAAGTTCTGTACCATGAGTACAAGTCGTGATTCGTGTGTGTGCTTCTATAAAAAAATTGCTGAAAACTTGTGGTATTCAACATATTGGTTAAAATGCTTGCATGTTTATGGTGATTGCCTACCTCCTCCCCCCCCCCCAGGTTTCTCTCGCTTTCGAAAATCACATCGCGGATGTAGCGGGAACTTTCTGCTATGGGGCATGTTGTGAGAAAATTGTTAAATAGGCCTGAAAATCTGCCCACAAAGCATGAATTTCAGCTGGCTTGGCTTTAAATGCTTTGAATGACAACAACAACCAGTCTAATTTAAGCCAAAACAACGATAAACCCCAAAATAGTGCCTGAAGAAGACAGTAGGGAGACATAATGCAGTCACCTCTACACGAACTGTTGACAATTCGTGGAAACGTGGAGTAATTTCCTTGTTGCAAGATTGTGGGTATCTGTGTTGGTGCTACGCTTTAAAAAAGAAAAAATACATTGATATCTGCTACATTTTTTTTGCCTTAAGAAAATTAAGTTAGTAGCCTTCAGTATATTTTTTAGGAATTGTAAGAAAAATCAAGATGTGGAGGGATAAGATAGTTGTGGCCAGTGTGGGTCACCAGTCACCAGATGGCGTATAAAAATAAATTGTTGGTCGCTTTCATTTCATCCATAAAGTTAAAGTTCCAATACAAGACACAGATAGTGGTCAGCAACCAAATTGACTTTTATCAGCAACTGTACTCGGTTACAATGTTTGATAGGCTATTAAAAATATTTTAAGTAGTCCATCTTGTAGTCAGTATTTTAATTTTTTTTCGGTGCATCCATACTGACAAATATTAATTTAGAACTTGTTTCACCTAAAGTGTAGGATTCATTTGTATTTATGAACTCATTGGTGCCAAATTTGCATGAATAAATCTAACGCCTGGCAATTTTTATTTCGGCTACACCGAAAAATACGGTCCCAAATAAGGATGCCAGTACAAGGAAATCGAAATGGCTCTGAAAAAATACCTTTGCCATTCAAAGGCAAGATGAATGCAAGTTATAAATTTTGCATTTTTGTGTATTGCCACATTTTATTACCCTCACACGTTACCGAGCAAGTTTATTTCTGCAAACTGACACCAAGCTGACCAATTCAAATATTGCTGATGTACCCAGTTGTTCAGCAGGACATTTTTTTACCCTAACAATTTGGACACAAACATTTTTTCCCCAGGCTTGCTCATGTTTGATAGAGGAGGGATGTTCTGAGCCTTAACGCAGAGTGGTGCTCGAGAGTGTGTGTTGATCTTACGCCGTATCTCCCCTACGTGAATAGCTGGGCATTGGCCACAGGAAACGCAATACATGGCACTCGATATTTCTAAGCAGTTTCCAGCAAGATAGTTTCTATAGATTGCTTGGTTGCTGTCTACGAGGGTTTGGCCTCGTCTCCATAAGGGTTTGGATGAGTGGATGAGGTGGCTAAGTGGGTCCTGCTGTGATTTTGGTAACAGTGTAATCCGGTTCCTTTTCAGCACTACCATGGTTGCGGTTGCTATTTCCAGCTTAGTGATCTTCCTCGTCAGCTGGAATGTCGGGACCTTCCTCAAGTTATTTAGGGCACCAGAGCATGGTTTTGTTGCTGGATGTTGTTTTTGCATAACACTGGAACCCGTGTTTCGAGAAGAAGGACTAGTAGAAGGACGGTAGTATTGTGGACGTACGTTAGGCATTTTCTAGTAAGCTTTGTCATTGGGATACTCCCCTTGCTTTGGTTGGCTTTGGGTTCACGAGAGCAAAGGTTTAATTGATGGTTAATTAAGGACGAGCCTGTGTACCCCAAGGTGAGAAACCTTGCTTTTGCTGACTGAATGTGTTGTCGTTCTACTAGTATGTTCTCAAGACCCGCAGCATTTCTCGCCTGGCAATGGAGTGGAGAAAGTAAGTGGGAAGACCCATCTTATCCACTCAATTGCCAAGCATGAAATGCTTCACACTGTGAGAACTTTGCTGTGGAGGGGAAAGTAGGACCAAACCTTCAAGTTGCTAGAGCGATGCTTCTTGGGATACCAAGCCTCTGCCTCTAATCGCATCATCAACAAAATCTTTGCATACCAACATGATCCAACACCATCAAAGGCGAGGGGAGTATTAGCGCATCCTCTCGAAACACGAGTTCCAGTGCTATGCAAAAACAACGCCCATTGTCAAAACCGTGCTGCGGAGCCCTAAACAACTCGAGGAAGGCCCCCAACACTCCAGCGCACCAAGGAACAATGCACGTTAGAAAAGGCAACCGAAACCAAGTGAGCGGTAAAAAGGAACCTCCATTACACAGGGATGCGGTTTATCCACATTTTAAGGAATTTTGCGTTTAGTCAGTTCAAAAAATAATTCCGTTGTTAAAAAATCAGAAATTTCCAATACTTTTTCCCTTTTCTGCAAGCATCCCCCGCCAAACTTTTTCTGCCAACATTTTGTCAGTCGGTCTGTACACTGCTTTTGTTACGATTAAATTGACTACTTACCATTGTAGGGGCCGCCTACCCTGCAAGCCGAGCACCACTTTCTGCCTTGGAGCAGTTGGTAGGATGAAGTGAAACAGAGCACACACAGCTGGTTGCTCTGAAAATGGTAATAAACCGATGCTTGGCCTGTGGATCGTTTTTGGAGTGAATCATTTGTGACATCAGCAATGTCAATTCACATCGCACTATGATTATGGCTTCTTACCTACAGCTTTTCGCTGCGGAATAGTTGTGGGGAAATGCCCTAAATTCCTCTTCCCCGGCCAGAAAATTCCATCAGATTTTAAAATATTGGGTGCCAAATATGTGACGATGTTTCTTCACTCCGGCTACTAATGTCACAAATGATTCGTACCAAAACCGATCGACAGGCAAAACATCGGTTTATTACCATTCACAGAGCCCCAGGAGATCCGTGCACTGTTTCCATACATCCTACCCACTGCTCCGAGGCAGAGTGGCTCTCGGCTAGCATGGTGAGCAGCCTCAAAGGCACGCATCCTTACAACATGTAGGCCTAGTGTATACGGTTTACATTTAATGAACCTCGAGTTAGTTTTTTTGTTGCCAGCTCCTTCTTCCCCAACTACCAAAAAATTTACTGTAGAAAAATGTTCTTATTTTGGCTTGAAATAATCGCATCCCTGATCACACTGTTACTAAAGTCGAGCAAAACCTGTGGATTTCCCCATAGTCAACTACCAAGTAAATCCCTAGAAGCAGCCTTGCTGGAAACTGCCCCAAAACATTGTATGCAGTAGAGTTGTGTTCCCTGTAGCCAATGCCCGGCTGTTTATGTAGGGGAGTTATGGCGTAAAAACCACTATCAGTTTGTTGACTACATCTTGGCTACAAGGGTGCAAGCACTACTGCTGGAGTAACTGTGCACCACTTATCCACCAAACATAAATACTGGGAAAAAACCCACAACTATGTTGGCATCCCAACGCCAAGAGCTGTAGAGGCAATAAAAGATGATGGGCCCCTCGATGAAAATCCACCCCCTTTCCCTCCATTTCGTGTTTACTGCTTCTTAAGTGGCAATGGACTTGCGGAGAACTTCAAGTGTAGCCTACAAGGATGAGCGGCTGCTATTGAGAACTTTGAAAGTGTCCAACCATTCCCCCAATGTAACCACCGCTCAACGAAGAATGGAGACGCTGAGTAACATCTAGTAACATTGTACTTGTAGAAAATTAGCGAGAGTAACATGTTACCTCAAGCACTGTTAGCTGAATTAAACCAATTTCTTATCCAATTGGACAATTTGCGGCATTTTGAATAGTAACAAGTGATAACTTATACCCTGGGTAACCAGAATTATCTTGTTAAACTGATAGCCCTAAGCTATTTCTAGAAATTTGTAATTTGCTATTCGAGTAGGCTACTGTTGCTTTAATTTGCCATTAATTATTTGGAAGTTTCTAGCATACCAAATTAGGTACAATTCAACCCTCTCGAATGTCAATCCAATAACAGTGGCAAAGTTCTCTAGCCCCTGTATAGTTAAAAAAAAAACTATTATAGCCGTTGTGTTGTAAATCTAAGCGTAACTTTACAAATAGTCCATCTGTAAATTACGTGGTTCCTGAATTATCACTGCCTATTTGAGTGTCGATCTATAGCTAGTTGTGTTTATGGTGAGGGGGCCAGAATTCAAGTTGCCAACTGCTTTTATTTTCCAAATGACTTATTTCTTTTTCACACTGTATGCTGACAATCAGAATTGTTTTCTGTATTGGCCAAGTGGTCAGTAATTTGAGTTTCTAAGGTTCTTCTGTTCTTGATATTAGTTTTGTATCACTGTGTAATCCATTTTCATCTGAACCTTGGAATTCCGTACTAAGCCTACTATAAGGCCTCGGAAAAAAAATTTCGGTTCTCAGGCTGTGCTTGGTGACCTTTTTTTTAGCTAAGTAAAGTATCCCACAAAATGTTGTCCAGCAAGCATCAAGTGTAGTTGTAGTTTGAAATAGTTTAGCAATTTGCTCCCACAATTTCCCAACATAATTGGTTTGTTCCCACAATTTGCACCCACAGGAAGGATCAATTTGAGTTTAATTTAGTTTCAAACAGAAATAAAAATAAAAGCCAGCTCACCTGGAAATTTTTTCAGCCTGTGAAAAAGGCCCTGGAACAAAACATTTTTCCATAGTCTAATCTTTTTTAATTTTATTTGTGTAATACAAACTGTTTAATTGTTGGTTCCCTTTAGGCAAAGTTTTGCTTTTCTCCCTCAAAACATTGTATTTTATGGTGCTTTGTTGTTTGCCAAGTGTGAGTGACCACAACTTGCTCCCAAATTCAGAAAGTTTCGATTTGAATAAACTTATTTGCATTTGCTCTACAGTTAACCGTTACATTGTGTGAAGTTTTGGTATTTGGGTTAGTTTTGCTGATACTATGCTTTTTGGTATCCGTGTAGCCTTAAAATAGTGGTATCAGTCTTTGACTATTATAGCAGTGTGTTACAGCCTTACATTTTAGTATTGGTACAAATGTACCAAAAGCATTTACTGTAAGGTGGCTCAAATTTAGATGTTCGTATGAATTAGGTATTCTGGTTAAATTCAAAGCTATCAGTGCACTATTAGGTAAACTAGTAAATTTGAAATTTGTCATTTGTTTTTCTTAGGTGAAAAACACAACCATAGCATGCCGGTGCTGTTGCAGAAGCTCTTCGGAATGAAAACACTGATGCTGAAGAAATTATTGTTCTTTCATTTATTACGGCGTTTGTAAAGTTTAAGAAAATTTTATTTTGTTTTTCATGCGAGTAATGTAAGTTTTTCATTTTGCCATTTTGTAATAAAGTGTTTTTATGTAAATACTTGTTTCCTCTTGGCTTTAAACTTTTATATTTGAATCCCGACAGCTTTTTAACTCGTTCTGAATAGCAGGCCTTTCAGAAATTTAACCAGTCACTGACCTAGAATATTTCGGCTTTGCATAATGTAAAAAAAATCTGTGGATCCTGATTGGCATAGCCAATAGGTTAAATTTGTGTGCCAATGGTCTTCAACCCTTAATTGGAAGGGTACGACTTTAAAGTTCAGTTGTAGGTTAATTTCCCAATAGTGTTTAATGTCTTATTCGTTCTGTCAGATTATTTTGATGTATTGAGTCAAAATTCCCGAAACCATCTGCCAAGTTTTATTGGCTAGCAAACTTAAATCCACAAACAATCCAATGTGGACAAAATTGGGTAAATTTCTGCCCTTTTGTAATTTTTGACCAATTTTGACATTCAAATATATCATTTTCATCATCTCGATGAGACCTTTCCATTCGTGAAGTAGCCAGATCAATAGGGTAAAGTACAGAAAACTTATTCAGTAAAAATCAATAAACGTATCAGTAGCCATATGATAAAAACCGATTAGCTGCATAAATTCCCCCCCCCCCCCGACAATTGGTGTTGCAGACAGTGGCAAAAGGTTCTTCTGGGCAAGCCATAGAATACATGTCGACAGTGTGCAATGAGATAGCCAATATATTACATTATTGTGAACTCGACTTCACCCTTTGCAGTCCTTTGCTCTGTGCATAGCTAAAATGTATGGTCATTTGAAACAATTCTCACTGAAGTAGCCAGTTTTAAACGTCTAATCCATCCATAATGTACCACTAAAAATAAAATTAAATAATTAAATGCTTGTGGTTGCAGGGTTCACACAAGGTGTTGTAAAATAATCTTGAGCCTATTTTAATTTTCTTCCTCCACATGTTTTCAACAATTGTTTGTTAATTTGTTAAAAATATTATATGATAAAAACCTACAAGGAAAAGATAAAGGGAAAAAACAAGCTTGTGAAACTCAAGTTAATGTAACTGAATGTATTCTGCAAACTGCAGCAACAACATAGAAAAAAATTTTTCTCTGGGCTTATTCGACCGTTGCTTTTTTTCGCTGTTTTTTTCCCATTACACGCACAAATAAAACTAGAACATTTCAGTGTTTAGCGAGATGTTTTTGGTAAGTCTGTTGATTAATGCAGATTCTTGGAAAAATTTGTTGGTTTTGAAAAAGCCTTTTAAATTGCTTTATTTTTTTGAATGTGTTCTTATGCGAACCCTGTGTCTGCTGTGTTTTAAGTCCCAATTGTATTTATAATACACTGAAAGTAGGAACAAAATTCGAGGAATGCTAATTCAAATGCTCCTACATAATTCAACATAACGACCCAGTTTTAGTATTTTTAATTGCATTTTTGGTGCTAGAAAATTGGTTCACATGCTCATTTTTTGAAAGTGGAAAAGAAAAAAATTAGGTGTTGAGTGTTTTTCATGGGCCTCTTGTACAGTTATTTCAGTACAGCAAATCAGTATCCTCATCATCGCAGCCAGATGTAAACAATGGCCATGTATATCTTAAAGTTGTCTTATGGACATGTTTTTTTAGTGGGTGATTCAAGTCGTCTATTCGGATATTAGATTTTAATGGGCTATTCCCAATATCGAGTGGATATCCCAACCATCTCTGAAAGACGTCCACAGATATCTTATGGATGTGATTTTTAAAGAGTGATTCATTACATCCAACGGATATCCTTGTAATCTCTAAATGACGTCCATGGATATCTTACGGATGTTTTTTTTTAAATTGGTTAATCCAGATATCCAGGGACTATTCCAGCAACCTCTAAACAACGTCCATGGAGCTCCTATGCATATGTTTTTTTAAGTGTTATTCATCTAGAGGATATCTCAGCCACCTCTGAAAGACATCCACAGATATCTTATGGATGTGATTTTTAAAGTGTAATTCCTGTACATCCAATGGATATCCTCGTAAGCTCTAAAAGACGTCCATGGATATCTTATGGATATGTTTTTAATGGATGATTCAAGACCTCCAGTGGATATCCTCAAGATCTCCTCATGATCTCCAGCCGACATCAGGCGGATGTCCTACGGATGTGCTGCGTCATGTCCAGGACTGGGACATTTGGGTATACATAGATATCCATGGGACGTAAATGATTATCTTAGAGATATCCCTTATATCCATGGGTGACCGCCATAAGATATCCAAAGGATGTCTGTGTGCTGTGTGGGTTATATCTTGCGGGTTTTAAATGTAATTCATACATGAATAGGGTTCATAAAATATAATAGTCTGGTAAAATAGTGAATTCCCGCTTACCGATCATCCATTTTGACTATGAAAACAATTATTTATTTTTTGACTCCTACTGGTGGGCAAAAGTGTGGTGGAGCCTTTCATTCATTCGATTTTTAGGTGTTTTAAAAACTATATTCTTGATTGTCATGAAATGTTTAAGTTTGCGCTGGATAAGTCAACAATTCAACTCAGTGTGTGTAACTTTGGTGGTTTCCTTCATATCGTCAACATTGATACCATAATTTTGATGCTTCAATACCGTAGTATGTGGCTAGAACATGAGCAATTTTTCTCGAAGGAGTTTTTAAAGCAATTTATGCTTCTATAGTTTTTACACGAATGTAATAATGGAAATGTATATAAGCCACAAAATATGAAACTGTAATTAACTATCACAACAAAATGATTTTCACAAAAAAAACGTATGAGCAAATTAACTAAAACATTTTATAACAAATGTAAAAAAGCATTGTAGAATACTGATAAACTTCTAATAACAGCCAATACAGTAGGTTCGCACTGGTATTGTGACAAGGTTCTGAAATATAACAACAATATTTTTTAGAATTCAGTTCTTACTGCTTTTTCTCTTCTCTTAGCTATGCAAAGTGGTACCCTGGTGACAAACAAAGTCTTAAGCATATCTCTAAGAAGAATCAAGACCATTTGCACAGATAGTATAATTAAGGTAATGTTAAAATACTTCTTTAGGAATAAAATCATCATATCTTTGTGAGGCATTTTCAACTGTATGAAATTACTCGCATGCCAAAACTGCAATACTGAGTAAATGTTAATTACTAAATTGATTATGTCGTCATACGAAGAAAGACATGGAGCCAACATTGTTAACTTTTTTTAATCTGTTCTCCTATGTTGGCTCCACTGTTGTGCTTTGTGTAATATTAATTTTTACAGCTAATACCTATTTCTTGCATCAGTTAATGGCATTTTACTTAACAATTTCGCTACAATCCTGTGCAAAGAGCATCTTTTATTATTGCTGAGTATCACAAAGTAAAACCTTTAAAATGGAGGTTGACTATTCCAATCTAGCTCTGCTGGCCTACACTTACGCAAAATAGGCATCTATGTGCAAATATTAAACTTGTTATACTCTAGCTTTGCATGTTCTACAGAGAGAAAATCTTCCAAAAAAGTTCCTTGTGGTGAATGAAGTTCAACAAAGATACAAATCCAAATGATTAAAATCCAGATTTGAAGTAGGCAGCACAAACAGTAACTGGTCTTTCCCCCGCCATCCGCGTCTTTAACACCTTCTCCACCAGAAACAGGTCAGGCACCCGCGTCATTTGCAACTCCTGCTCGTAGAACCCACCCTCGATACCCTCCCCACCGTAATCCCTCAAGATGTATGGGACAGAACTCGTGTTCCGCACTTTGTCCACGGCGTACACCTCGTTCTTCCAGTTCTGCAGGTAACCCTTATCGAACGTGCCATTGACGCGGGATATTCTCACCTCGTTCCCGACTTTAAACTTGGGTTTACCAGCCGAGAGATTCGACGCTCGAACGGCTGGTGGAATATCCGCAACCACGTCTTTCGGTCTAACCCCGATCGTCCTGTGCACGGATTCTTTGATAGAAGTGGGACAATCAGATCAAGCAACTGGTAGCTGCCCCTGCGGGTGAACTCCCGCCACATAGCCATCTTCAGAGTCCTGTTGAAGCATTCAATCACGCTAGCCTTGGTCTCGGAAAAGGTGCGGTAGTGGTTGATGCCGTGCCGTTTCGTCAGAGCCGCGAATCGGGAGTTGAAGAATTTCTTCCCCTCGTCCGACTACAGGTGTCTGGGCCTGGACGAGACCAGCATCTTCTCGAGGGTGGTCACGACATCACCCATACTCTTGGACTTGACGGGTTCTGCCCGGGAAAACTTACTGTACGCGTCTATCTGCATGAGCAGGTACTTGTGTTCCTTCGCTAACGCCCGAGTATGGGACTATTTCCACGAAATCGATTTGCTATAAGTCATCGACGCTGAGGGCCTTTGTTCTACGCCTCGGGTATCGACGCCTAGCCGGTTTGTGCAGTTCTTGGACTAAAGTGTCCATTCCGATCTTTTATTCATTTATATTTTTTATCGTGTTTGCCCCATCCCCAACCTGACCTTAACCTTCATCGCACCGACAACACTCGCAGCGGCAACCTTCTCACCGAACCCCGCAGTGTTCGACAGCAGTATATTCCGGGCCTCGGTAGCCAGCTCTTTGTCGGCTCGGTATCGATCTTCCTGATCGGAGCTGGCGGCATAGGCTAGGTCGTGTCGTTTACAGGCTTCAACTAGAACGTTTATGCCGAAGTCTCCCCTGGCCAGCCTCTTGCCGAATTTCGTACCGGGTCTGCAGTACCTGTACCCGGGGATGTGGAGTTCCACTGGCAGTTTGTCGATGATCTTGTGAAACAGACCCGAACATTTCTTGCCACGCTTCCAACCCTTCTGAAACTGGGCCTTCTTGGTCCCGCAGTCCGCGCATTTGCCGTTCAACAACAGGCAGTTTTTCGACGTCGTTACGAGGTTGGAGTCGAGGGTGTCAGTGTCCCATTTGCACTTCAAGCAGTACATGGTAAAAATGCGTTTCAGGCTTTTATTAAATTGAATAAAGGCTTAAATAATGAAACTCGTCAATTACGACAACCTTGGGAAAGCTGCCGGGAAGATCCAGACACCTCGGAGTAAGCTCAGATTCCCCGATTCGTTGCGATGCATCATCTGCGGTCCGGCTGGGTGCGGGAAGACGAATCTGGTCCTGAACCGTATCTGCAATGAGGGATGGTTGGAATACGACGGGCTTTACGTGTGCTCCAAAACCCTGTTCCAGACCAAGTACGAGAGGCTGAGGCGGGCCTTTGACGAGACCTGCCCGGAAGTCGCGGTGTTCTGCTCGAACAACGAGGAGGTGTCGCTACCCGAGGAGCTTCTAGACCCTTGCAAGAAGACCGTATTCTTTTTTGACGACTGCATGATCGAGAAACAGGACAGGATCGAGAGGTACTTCGTATACGGCCGGCACACCAACGTGGATGTCTTTTCCCTGCGCCAGACATACAGCAGAATACCGAAGAGGGTGGTCCAAGACAACGCGAACCTCCTGATTCTCTTCAGGCAAGACGGCGCCAATCTCAGGCACGTCTACAACACCCACGTTGGGTGTGACGAGGAGTTTAAGCGGACCTGCGGGGTCGAGTGTTGGAATTCCACACCGCACAGGTTCGTAATGATCTACAAGACCAAACCCCTGAGAGAAGGGAATTACAGGCGCATGTTGGATTGCATCTGTTACCCAATGTTAACGTCGACGTTAAACACACGGAACCCCCGACCCACCCCATATCTAACGATTAACGGGTTACACGTTCGCCAACGTCAAAATACCATCAATTACGGGTCGTTTCTGGGGGTGTTTCCCCAGAGTTTTGCTGAGGTTTTAAAACTTAAAGGGGTACCCCTTTGTGGATTTTATCACTCATCGCAGAACGCATCGAGCTGGGCTAAACGCCGACACGACCGGTCCCTCACCAACGTTCTAGTCAACGTCGACGTTGACGAGAATGCGTGGGTTTGGGTTGACGAGAACGAGTGTGTTTGGGTTGACGAGGACGTGCGTGCATTACAGACCGGAGGGTATAACGACCTGGGTGTCTAACTCGCCATGGATTTGTCAGAATAGGTGAGCCGCGGACGGATTATTCAATCCAAGTCGTAGCTTGGGGTCATGGGCTGGCCGCTCCTTTTGTTCTTAATTGTTAATAATTTTCAGGTAAAAAAACGCCCGCATCCAGGCATATTTTCACCGAGAAAAATTATCTTGAAGAGGGTTGGCTTGACAAATTCGAAAGGGTCGTCAAAACCAGGATTGACCAGAACCCAGGATGGAGTTGCCGGTTCGATCACCGGGTGTGTGCGAAACCTCGTTAATCCCCACATGTTGGATTGAGCCTGTTACCGAGTTGAAACGGGTTAGTTTGACCCAACGTTAACGAGAACGCATGTGTTTGGGTTGGCGAGGACATGTGCCTGGGTTGACGAGAACTCGCGTGTTTGGGTTGACGAGGACGCACGCACGCTCAATAAAAAGCCATGGCAACTCAGCACCGTCCGGACCCGTTCTCCAAACAGTTCGAGGCTTTAAAACAGCGTCTCAAGCGGAAATTCCTCGACGCGAAACTCGAAAGGGCCACCGAGTCAGAGCACCTGATGAAGATTTTCAAACCTATCGCTGATCCCATCCGAGAGCAGACCAAACTCCGAGTGATAGACAGCAAGGAGGGGGCCGCTCAACGTCAGCTCCAGATCAAAGAGCTGCTGGCCCTCCAAGCCGGTCGACAGAAACAACACATGCAGCATGGGGAAAAACTTCGGAACATTCAGAGGGCATTGCAAGCCGCGACCGGATCCGGCTATAACAGGGAGGAAGATGGAGAAGACGAACACTTGGAATCCGAGCTTGCTTTTAATGCCGGGGCGATGAGACGGTTATCCAGCTCTATGGGAGCGTTAACCCCCACCTTGCTCATGCAAATCGAAGCCATGACACCGAGGCCTCGAATGAGATACTTGGAGGAAGAGACTTCTTTGCTTGACACGGTGCAACTAGGACCGCTGGCTACCGAGTACCTGAGCATGTTCGCCACTAGGGAGACCCTCACCGACCCCACTTTTGGTATCAGGTACAACCCAGAAAGTAAAAGTTACAAGATAGGGTCCGTGGACGTGGACTTCGAATGGGATGACGTGGTAGTAGGAGGGAAAAGTACAGGGGCACCGACGAGTTGTGGCAGTTGATCATGCTCAAGAATCCCCGTAAACCGACCAACGATCACCCAAGTCTGTGGGATTATCACGACATTCTCAGGAGAAGCAGCGTGGTCTACCGAGACCACGATCCCGAGTCTAAGAGACTGAAATCGAGCGCCGGTTACAAGTACGTGACCTTCATTAAACCGGTGTTTGGCAAGGAGAAGGGTGCCCAGCACACTGATTCGACAAGGGGAAGGATACGCAACGCGCGTTAAGTCCGTTAAGCGGCGGCAACCGGCTTGACAAGGGGAAGGATGCCGGTTTTACAACAACCAAAACGATCTGTGCAAAAGACTGAAACTGATCAGGGCTTCGAGAGATGAGGGGGCCACCTCGCTAGACCAGGAAATTGTGCACATTTACACGGAGTTGAAAGCCAATGGACTTTTATCGGATGCCGAGCACAGCAAGTTGATCGAAGAGTTTGGGAGATGTTAGGAGAAAATTAACAATAAAGGGTGCTTTCAAATGGCCGAGACCACCAAACCCCACCATCAAACACCGTGGATTTTACCACCAGGTTTGCGACGCCTCTACTGCTCGCGGATGTCAAGGAGGGATGGGAGATCGCCCTGGTTAACTTGGAGACATACAACTCGATTCCAAACGTGAAAGCCTTCGACTCGGACACGTTTCGGTACAGCCACAACAACGGTAGGCAGTGGTCGAAACTCGTCATCCCAGAAGGTTCCTACGAACTGGAAACGATCAAAAAACAAGTTTATGAGGAACTGAAGAAGCGCGGGCATTGGGACATCTCGAATGAAGCCTCACACACACGCATCATCAGCATCCCTCTGAAATGTGAGCTGCATATCATGGACAAACTCTACAAGGAGGATTTCTCCGCTGACAACCCGACAATCGTGGGGAAGTTATTCGGATTCGAACCCCGAGTGTACTTACAGGGTATCAGCATCGCCAAGAACACGGCCAACATCCTCGACGTCAATTCTGTCTTGGAACACTGCGATCTGGTAGGCAATTCTTACGTGAACGGGTCGAGGCAACCGACCTTGTACTTGTTTTTTTTTCAAACTGCGCCCCCGAACACAAGATAGTGCAGTGCCCCACAACCTGATATATTTACCGGTAACCAGCAACACCATCACTCGATTAGAATGTGGCTGACCGACCAGGACGATCGTCCACTTAATTTGCGGGGTGAGACCGTGACCGTGAGACTGCACTTAAGGAAGCGGTAGATGGAATTTTTTTTCGCGTATAAAAGGGTATCGATCAAAATGGACTTCAAAACCCAACAAACCACCCCACACAACATCCTCTGCAACCTACCGAATCCCGCGCTAAACGTCGGCAAGTCCTGACTCCATCGAACTCAGCCTATATCGAGAACCGCATCTGGAACGCGAAATGGGGACCGTAGAAGGATACCTAAATGTCCAGGAGCCTTTTACCCTGAATGAGTCCATGGTGGAGTACAATTACCACGACTACACCCCGATAGTAGAGACGAACTTGAACAGCGTGAACTCGGAACTGAGAATAGTGGTGCAGAATCAGGACCTCTTCACCCATCCCCACCGGAGTTACCTGTACGTGAAGGGTGCCATGGTAAAAGCGAGTGAAGGGTCGGCTTACGCTGCCACTGACAAGATAGCCCTCGTGAACAATGCGATAGCCTACCTCTTCTCGAACATCAAGTACCAGATAGGGGACAAGACCGTGGAAGAGATCAATCACCAGGAATTCTCTAGCACCATTAAGGGAATCGTCTCCTACGACCCGCAAGAATAGACCCACCTAGCAAATAGGGGATGGTTCCTGGACGGAGCCAGTGCCAGTACGCCGACGACGAGACAATTACCGTCTTCAAACACAAGAGAGACGTCCTTCTAAGCGCCCACTCCCCGAAAGGATCCTTCGCTTATATCATACCACTCTCCCATTTCCTGGCATTCTTCGAGGACTACACGAAAGCGATTTACGATTTACGGGGTGTAGAAAACACTGAATCTGATGCAGGCCGTGGACACAAATGCCATCTTCCGAAACACTGGCGTAGCCCCGGGAAAGATTGTCTTGGAGCAAGTGTCCAGGCGCCTTCCCCACATCACTTCTTCGGACGAGCAGAAGAATAGGCTGTACGGGTTGGCGGATACCCATGGCTTTCAGACACTAGTACTTGGATATGCTCGATTTGCTCATCACGACTAGCTGTACCTGGAGAATGATCACGACGAGTTCTATCAAGAAGCCGAGATACGTGATAATCGGATTCCAGACCGGGAGGGAAATGGACCAGAAAAAGAATCCGGCAGTCTTCGACCACTGCAGTCTAACGGATGCTCACGTTACGCTGAACTCGAAGCGATATCCCTTTCTCGACATGAATGTGGATTTTTCCAGCGAAACGTCTCAAACGCGTATAAAGACTTGTTCAACTTCAGGAACCAGTACTACGGCGAACCGGTAACTGGGCCCGTTTCGACGTTTCGACTTTCGAGCAGCTCTTTCCCCTAATCTGCATTGACTGCTCGAAACAGAACGAAAGGCTTAAATCGAGAGTGATCGACGTGACTTTGAGATTCAAATTTCTGAGCTCAAGTGCCGGGCAGCACCGGATAGTATGCCTTGGTTATCAGCGACCGTCTTATGACCCTGAAGTTAGACAGGAGCAAAGTCGAATCGTGACATGAGAGGGGGAAAAAGATAAATAAACGAGTCCATCAATCATGTATTCGCCGACTCCCCTCCAGTTGTCAGTCGGCCAGAAGCGGGGCATGCTTCAACAACTCCAGGCCAGAAAAACACCGAGCGTTCGTCTGTCCAACCCCCAGTTGAAGCGGAAGACCAACGTATCCCTACCGGTCACCAAAAAGCAGCAGTCGAGAATTCGAAAGGCTCGAGCTACGGGCCGGGATTGAATCTGAAATTCTTGCGTACCCAAGTCTGGAAAGGTGGCTTTCTTCCCCTGCTCCTCCATGGTAGGAGGCGGAGCGGTGGGAATAGCTAAAGCCGTCAATGACTCCAAGGCCAAGATGGAAGCCCTGGCCACTCCGAAGACAGGCTGGGGACTGGGAGGAAAAAAAAGTCCCGCGGTGAGGTCAAGGGTTTTATCTGAAGCCGGGGTTCCCGTGAACAGGGCCTTGACGAACTTGGACCTTGCCGGATACGCTAAAACGATGGGGATCCGCACATTTACAGGAGTTTATTCGAAAGACCTGCTCCTCGAGCATCCCAGAGTCCAAATGAGCTATACTGAACTTGCAGGACTCGAGATACGGGGATGGAACTCACTGGACTGCGTATTACGTAAAGGGAGGTTCGTGCACCCTGTACGTCGATTCGTTCGGCTTAAAACCGCCAGCAGAACTCTACAGTTACCTCAGAAACATGAAAATCGTTTGGAACCCGAGGAGGATACAAGTGGCCGTAATGCATTATTTTAACGAAGGTACACTAATCTATTCGAGGTGGTGGAGTGGCTCGGTACCCGATGGTATGGGAGAAACCGGAAAAAATGAACTCGGCGGCAGCCTTGTGATGGAGTCATCGAGGTCTGGGGTTCAAAGGAGGCCAGATTCCGAACCATTTTGCTCTAGGGATTATCGAGATGGGCCAACTTGCCAAAAATGGCGGTACCCGACTTTCGACAAGGCCCACGCATAGGACACAACGTTTTTGCTCTAGGACCAATGGTTCCCGAGTAATTGAGGTGGGCCAACTTGCCAAAAATGACGGTACTCAATTTCCGGGGTGGATCACGCGTAGGGTACAGCCTGAGGAACCCACATTCCGAACCGTTTCGCTCTAAGACCGATAGTTCTCGAGTTATTGGGGGGGCCAACTTCCCAAAATTCGAGTACCCAACTTTCGACAAGGCCTGCATGTAGGGCAAAGCCAGGGGAAGCCAAATCCCGAACCGTTCCACTCTAAGACTGACAGTTCTCGAGTTGTTGGGGTGGGCCAACTTGCCAAAATTCGAGGTACCAGATTTCCGGGGTGGGCAACATGTTGTGCGCGGTCCGGGGATGGTAAATCCATAACCGTTTCGCTCTAGGACTAACGGTTCTCGAGTTATTGGGGTGGGTCAACTCCCAAACTTCGAGTAACCCTGTTCTGGGTGGGCCATCTGGGGTTCACGAAAGGGTGCCCAAAATTCGCTGCGTTTTGCTCTAGGACCGACGGTTACCGAGTTATGGGCATTTGAGTCGAAACATGGGGGCGGGCCAACTCCCAAAACCAGAATTTGGGGAGGGCCAAGTGATAGGTAAGGCCAAATTTAGGCAGGGTTCAATGCATGGGGGCCAAATTTCGATCCGTTTTGCTCTAGGACTGACGGTTACTGAGTTATGGGCATTTTAAAATAATTTCGAAAATTAAAACTGAAACAGGGACCATCTTAGGGAAATGGTGGTATTTCCGGTTCCACCCATAAAAATGGAGACATTTCCGGTTCCTCTTCCGACAGGATGTGACGTCATTCAAAATGGTAGCACTTCCGGTTCCGGTTACCATGGCAACAACCGCTTGGAAAATGGCGGCACTTCCGGTTTGCATGGGGACGGCCATCTTGGTGTCTGTCCTGGTCGAATCCCCTACTATCATACTACTCATGAACAGGGAGGGGATGGAAAACAGGCCTAGAAACGTCTTTCACTGTACCAGAATTATGAAAAAGAAAGGGAGAGGGAAAATGCTATTTGGTTGGTGGACCACTAATCAAGTTGAAATATTCTGTGCCTTGCCTTGCTTCTGAAGCACGTATGCTCTGAAAGAATTCTTAATGTTTGTTTGGTATATTAAAACTGGATTAGTTCGAGCAAGTGGGTATTTCACGACGAATTAGAAAACCAACAAAAATGGGAAACAGAAGTTTGAAATTTATGAACTCCATAAAACATTGAAGTAATATTGAAATAAAGTTTAAATATTAGTTCTATTATTAATTACTTCTTTATTAATTATTAAAACCTGTTTAAAATGTAAGAGGTTAAAATCAGTTAAAACCAAAGAAAAAGGTTCGAATCGAATAATCAGCAAACTGAAGTTTATAAAACAGCCAAACCGATGCTGGAAACGATTTTCAAAAAACGGTTCAAATCTCTGAAGCCAGCAGGTGTATTTTTCAGTCTATATGACAAATATGTTGGAGATAAAAACAGTCTTCTAATTTTGAGGACTTGGTGCGTAGTGGTTCCAACTGCTCACAGAACTCCCATTGTCCAAAAAGGGTGACTAATCATTCCAATCGTAGCCAGCCCAAGAACAGCAGCAATTGTGGACAATGTTCACAGCAATGCAATTTGAGAAAGGACAAGAAATGGCTCGTAGTGCCTCCAAATGAATCGAATCTGGACTGGAGACCTGGCTAAATACAAAGAAAAGACTGCAGCTTCATCTCGACTACCAATCAGCTAAACTGGTGAATGCTACACAAATCGCAAATTCGATTTCCTAATTGAGTTTTTTTGAAGACACATCACATTCATTGTGAGTAGAACCAACCAAAACGTGGTAGAATGAAACAAAAAGGCAAAAGGAAGATGACAGAAATCTAACTCAGCTGGATATTCATTCAAGTTAGCCAGAACCACTCATGGGTTGTCAAGTCAGTCACAACTACGGAACAAACCGCTGTCGAGTTGGTGGGTTTTTGAGGGAGCCTGCATCACATCCATCAGTTGGTATCAAACAAGGGCCAACACTCGGTTATGACTTCAAACACTCATTTCAGTCAAATATTGGTCATCAAGCACGCCCCACCAACTAGCTGTTGCTATTGTAAATGAGTCCATAGTTTAACAGAAGAGGTAGACTTGATATAATGTGAGGAAAACGTATATTACAAAGACACTAGCAATGAGAATTTAGATGACTTCGAAGAGTTTGAAAAGAAGAACGACCATTATAAGAATGGGAATGAATAACAGTTTACAAGCAGCAGAATAGAGGATGCAGAACGAAAATCTCATCACCACTACTGCCATCATCACCAGAATATAGCCAAACGAAGAAATTCAAAATAACTATCGGAGAATTGCTGAAAAGGTATTGTGGACCATGTTTACAGTTACGCCAGGACCACCGAGATGAATATTTTAGAAATAATATTTCGATTTTTTTCCGCTTTATTCATGCTTTTGCAATTAGTGCTTGCATGACAGTAACATCTTTATAAGCATTTAATATTGTTTGCTGTCATTAGTAACATTTTCAGATGGTATTTTAAACAACTTAAATTTTGAAACCTAGAAAAAAGGGTATTACCCTGGGTCTGGCTTTTGTTCACCTGAGCAAATTTTGGCTATACCTAGTGTCACTTTACACTCATAAAAGAGCCATAACATGGAATTTAGAAACTTGGGCTTAGTTTCACACAGTATTTTAAACAATGGCCACTTTGGACTCAAAGACGCCGCCCTGATAGATGCTGGTAGATTTCTTTAGTAATATTTGCGTCCAACTTGGGATGTTTTCTCTGATGATGAATAACTCAGATACCACCCTTGTAATTTCCCCAGTCGTGGACGCAAACGTGCACGCGCACACACCTAACATATTCAGCCTATGATGGTCAACAGCTGCAACCTAACTTACATCCCTGCAGAAAAGAACTACAGAAAAACTGCGAAAAAAGGGTTCACCTTTTGTAGTTCACCTAGTGCAGTTAAACTGTAGTTTATTTGCAGTTTAAGCTATATGTAAACTTCATTTTTTCCAGTTAAACTGTAGTTAAGGGACCGTTGATAAAGTATGTCACTATTATAGGCTAATTTTGACCCCTCCCTCTTCTATGTCACATTTTGTCACACATACTCATACCCCCCTAAAAAAGTATGTCACACCGATCTCACCCCCCCCCCCCCTAAAATTTTTTTTTCTGTAAATGCAGTTTTACTGGGCCGTTTTACACAGAAATCTTAAAAACAGCTTTTGTCTGCCATGAGTTAAAAATGACCAGCTTCGAAAAAAGGAAGAGGAAAGTGAAATAGCAGAATTAGCTTCCTCTTCAACTGCTAAGGTTATCTCGGGATGGAGAATGCCAATTTTGCTAGGAAATACCTAACCTTGTCACACTGCCACTCACAAACTGTGACGAAGTGTTCGCTACAACTTTTTTCACTACGAAAATTTATTTATTGTGACAACAGATGGAGTAGCAATGGGGAGTCCCATTTCAACCTTCCTGGCCGACATTGCACTCAATAAAATTGATGACGCTCTTTTACTAAAGTTTCCACACACAAAATTTTACAAAAGATTTGTGTATGATTCCCTGGCCCTCACACGGGATCATGATAAATTACCAATGCTGGAATTTTTAAATTATTTTAACCTTCCCTTTCTTTCACTATGGAAGAGTCTAAAAACAAGGCCATCCCATTCCTGGATATGACTGTCATTATCACACCTGAAAATCTAGTCGAATTTACGCATTTTCGAAAACCCATGCATACAACTCGTTCCATGAATTATGCTTCCATCATTGACCCAGCCCATAAAATAGTGTAGTTTCTAACGAAATAAAACGCCTCTTTGACCACACCACCAATAAATTTCTCCTTACTCGAGAATTTCAATACACACTGCATATTGAAATTGCTGGCTCCCCAAAATCTGACTCTCGTCTCCACTGCAGCACGAAATTTAAAAAAAACTAACGATGCCAAACATTACAATCGAGCAAAAAGATAAAACTAAACAAAAAAATGTCATCTATCAAATCCCGTGTGGCGAACCAACATGCACAGCTAGCTACATAGGAATCACGAAACAGGAACTTAATAAAAGGATTTCACCGCACAAATCCAACCTTAAATACAAAGATAAAACCAGCTCTCTTGTTCAGCACCAGATAAAGACAGGGCACACCCCAGATCATCAAAATACGCAAGTCATTTTTCAAGAAAATAATTTTCGTGCACGTCTTAACTTAGAAACACATTGCATCCTAACACAACGACCACCAGTCCATAATCATTTGATGCCTAATAATAACCAGTTTTCGGAATATATACCAATCCTTCACAAATTTGGAAGCACAAATTTTTCCTACCAGGGCCATCCCACGTGAATAGCCACCACCTCAGCTCTACAAATCACGTCTTCCCTGCTTTGTTAGGGAGAGGTCGTCCCAGTTCAGCTTTTGCGCTGACTGGGCTTCACTTTTTTCTTTTTTAACTTTTTATTTTTTTACCTTTTACTGCTCTGGCTTGCTTTTCTTTAAAATGGGAAACCATTTAAGTGTATCTTGTGACTTGTAGCTTATGCTATAAAATATATTTTTTGCTTGACAATGGGATGATAAATCCCGAAACGTCGCATTTTATTGTATACATGTGCACTTGCTGGCTTTTTAAAACGTTAACTACTTTTAGTGCTTATATTCTGTCAATAAGGAAAAGAGGCAGCATCTCAGTTGGCATTCTTTAGGGTCATAAGTCATTCAGTCGTGTCGGCTGCCCGATTTTGAGATCGTAAGGCCTCAGAATTATGGACACTGCACCCTACGGCTTAAGTCTTGAAGATATAAGAGAACATTAGGACAATTTTACTTTGGTTATCAACAACGAGTTAAGAGTTTATTTCTGGAATGAACAAGATAGACGACAATGTTACTTTCCCCGTGCCCAAGTTTCATTGCATGTTGTTCGAGTGATCTCTTACTCAATCTTGTGCGCCTCGCGTCTTTATTGCACCATTGTTACATGTAACGTTTTCATATTGTTAGCATTCCTCCTCCTGCGGTCCAGTTTTTGAAAACTCTCGTGCACAAACGAACTCTAATAAGCACTGCCTGTTGGCTGTGCTAATAATGTACGAAAAGGTCCTTGAAATATCTAAAATAAAATGTATAATTTTTTTTGAAATATATAAATGTATTATTGTCGCAACCAAGTCATGTGGAGTGTATGTCTGGATGTATAATTTAAAACTGTTGTCTAGATTATTGTTTTAAAAACTCATACAAACTGCTTCAATGCAGTTTTGAGGGTTACAATTGTTTTGAAACAAATTATTATTATTATTATTATTATTATTATTATTATTATTATTATTATCCTTTCCATTGATGGTGACATTTCCAATGGAAAACCACTGACTTTTTACTTTGACAATAACAACTACGGAAATGCTTACGTCTCTATGTATAGCGGTTTAGATATGTGGTGTCATAATGTTGGGAACAGTTTTACCTGTAAGAGCTTCCCAAACGGATCTTGTTCATTCTGCGGTCATATGTCCCTGGTGGAAAAAAGGCATTGTGAGAAATGAACTAACATTTTTTGCTAATTTACCTCAAACCATTACTGTGCTGACTCTTAGTGAAGAAACGTGTTGTCCACGAAATGAATAACTCAGACATCGACGCCATTTTGAGACCTAGGTGAGCTTCGTTTTTGGGTATCTTTTCTGCAAATCATATTCTGAATCTTCGAGGTTGGGTCGTCATCAATTAGGACATTTGTGACTGAACCGGCAGTCACTGGTTCGCAATATGGGCACCCGCAAATATTTCGACCACTACGGCCTTCTGTAATTGCTATATTCAAGTATTCGTTACTTGAATAAACAGTGGTTTTCAGAAGTCGTGGAGCAACGATGTTCACTCTAGCGTATGGCCATATTGTAATTATTTCACTTTCAGGAGGTGTTTTCTGATATTGCTATCGTTACTGCTCTTAAAACCAAGACAAACCCAAATCAAGGACCACGCTTGTGGTCCGCCCGCCAAGTTCAATAATTGTCAAACTTCATTGTAACTTCATTGTAAGAAAGTCGTTGTTTAATTCTAGCATCGTTGTTAAATGGCCACTAGCTTTGGTACTTTAACAAAAACAAGAGCTGAGCGTATTTCGATGGCGAGGATTTAATATCTATGCAGCAAAACATCTTGAAAATTGTTGAAAATGGGCAGTCTTTGTGCCCTGACAAGCAATAATTGTATTTCAATCATGTACATAAACTGTATCAATGTCATAAAAGTGTGGTAAGATCGTTGATTTGAGCTGACTACTGACTGTTGACTACTGACTACTGACTACTAATGCCTCTCATATAAAATAATTTATGTGACAGATACGAATGAAATTTGGTATTCAACACTCTTTTAACTCCAGTATGTGTCTTTATGGTTTCACGTTTGGGGAGGAATTAACTAAAATGATTGCAATCATTTGCAATGCAATTTTTCTGTATATTGGAAAAACGCCACCGGTGATCAGAATAAGCATTACTCGTTATTAGTGTTAACGAGTAACAATGCAAACAGACTGCCAGAATAATCGGCAACACATCATTGTCGATAAAATGAAACCGCTACTTGTTTGTAGTAGGGCGCGTGGCTTCGGGCCAATAGGCTTTTTAAAAATCCGCCGTCCGCGCTACGCATTGTTGATGGTTGAATGCAAATCAGCAAACCCTTTTATTTATATGATTGAAGTCCTCACTGCAGCAAAACTAAAAAAAAGTAATACCTCCATTGATAATTAATATTTTTCGACCAAACTTGGCCACATAGTAGATAACTGGGCAGTGGCTAAAATAAGATGCCACCAAAAAAAAACTACAAAAGAAGTGATATCTAAAACAAAACCAACAAGGGTGAAAGAATCCACCAAGCTTCAGCCAATCAAAGTTGTGATATCAGAGCCAAAATGGCTGCCACCAAGTTGCTACATTAGTTGCCAAGCTAATCCCATGGAGTATTAGATCAAAGGTTAAATCAAAAACCTGACCATTGCTACTATCGGTAGCAATGGTCGAGTTTTTTATTTAACGTGTGAAGTAATAGTCTGTAGGATTAGCTTGGCAACTTATGTAGCAACTCGGTGGCAGCCATTTTTGCTCTGATATCACTACTTTGATTGGCTGAAACTTGGTGGGTTGTTTCACGTTTGTGGGTTTTGTTTTAGATATCACTTCTTCTGTAGTTTTTTTTGGTGGCATTTTATTTCAGCTACTGCCCAGTTTTCTTCTATCTGGCCAAGTATGGTCGAAAAATATTGAAATAAAATTTTAAAAATAAAATAAATACATAAATAAAAAATTGAAAAATAAAAACATACAATCCTGGCAGTATCACAATTCATTGTATTGGAACAGAGCCTTTAAAAATTTGTATAATACTGATAAAACAAAACCCACAAGGATGAAACAAGCCACCAAGTTTCAGCCAATCATTTATTTCCTTTTTTAATCTAGGACTATAATTGGTTTGGTCTTTTATTTCTAAAAATGGATTACCGATACTTAATCCCCTAAAAGACGTTCACTTATGCCATGATAATATCCAGGCACATAAGATGGTGCTACAATGCCAAACCCTTTCTTTTTGGTACTTATGATGATTCGTTTACCACGGGTATCAACCTACAAAGTTACTGCCAACGTCATTTCATAACCACAATCTATACAAATACCTTCAAGATGGAACACTCCCTACATGCAACACAATGGGCTCCACCATTCTTCGGATCTGCAAGAAGAATGTTGTACCTTTGGACATCCAAGCCTATGCCTACAGCAATTTTTCCAAACGTTTTCTTTACGAAGAGCCCACATCTTCTCTTAGTGTTGAGGAATATTTCAATTCCTTTCGTTCTTCCCTGAAGCACCTATACGCCATGTTACAATGCCGGACTCACAATTCAGGTTTTCGTTATGCCTCTCGTTGTTATTGGAAAAACCTGGGCCTGATAGTGAAGTCGTAACCATGCCCGTGAACCTAAGCAGTTTTGACCATACTAACTTCGAATGAAGTGCAATTAATGCTCCATTGCTAAAATACTCCAGGTTGGGTTGTGACAAAAATTTAGCATAGCAATGTTCATGTGGGCAAGTACACTCCTCACTCTGGTCGGTGTGAAACTTGTTTATTGGACAAACATTTAGTGGTAGAACATGCCATGGCTAACGTGAAGTTACTTCATTAATTCCATTTACGATGAACTATATCCAGTTCCCCATAATCTTAGCATGGTCGATCATCATACACAACATGAATACATCCTTAACTTAACAGTTAGAATAGCCAGGTTTGAATCACAAAATAATGTGGCCATTTTCCTATACGAATACGAGGATCACAATTTTTCCCCCCTCATGTAAGTAATAGTGTGAAATTTCCTGAGGTGAAGCTACTCTTTGTTATGGGGTAGTACTGCTGCTACATCAAGGACTTTAGTCGTTGAATCATATTGAAAATACGAGACATATTCGCCCATATTGCCTTTTTCTGTTTCATGACGTCAACTCTATAAACGAACTCCTACTGTTTGCAGTTCTTACAGAGTCCAACATACAGTTATGTCCAAGAAACCAGTCATTTAGAATAGACGCTACAATAGCCAGTTACGTCATCTCCACGACACGAGACTTTGAAACTACACGGTGTTTAAAAAAATGCTACACGTCGAATTTTTCTAAGTCCAACAACCATTCCCCGTCCTATAACCCTAATTCCTGAGCTCAGTAAAGAAATCATGAAAGTTATTCCAAACCTCATGAAAGAAAGATTTTATTTGCACTTCAAATCAGAACTCAAAAGATAACAAATCATGTGACAACCATGGTTGGTGTGGGGGGAGGGGGAAACCAAAACAAACAATAAAAGTCCTAATTAGATTTCAAGTAAAAAGAAAAAAATATTTATTTGGTTATCAAGAGAAATAGCTAAAATGAAATGAAGGCTTTTACAGTATTTGGATTCCAAATAAAAACGCAAAAGGGAAAACGCATGTAGCACCCTGGTTGGTGGGGGGGGGGGGGCAAAAACAAGCAATATGTATGTTTATTTTTTAATTTCAAATGGAAAGAAACAAAAAAGCATTTATTTGGCCTTCAAATAAAATTTCTAAAATAAGAGCATTTACAGTATTTGGATTTCAAATAACAACGCAAAAGGAACGTATCCACGCCTTAAACGAAGATGATCCCGATCGACGCATTCAGTACTGTGAGGAATTTCTAGATTTCAAATAAAAATTAGGCAAAAGAAAAAGTGCATGTGGAACGCAGGGGGGAGGACTTTGCCACAGCTCCCCGTCCCATTGCCAGGCCAGATAGGCTAATCTCTAGAAGGCTGACGTTTGACATTTTGTTTCAAACCAGTTATAACGTAAATTAACTCCATCATTTAGGTTTAGTGACAAAGAAAAATGTTCCAGGTGATAGAATCACGAACGAAGGTTCTCGAACTCTCCTCCTCCAACAACGATACACTCACCACATCTGCTTTCTACATTTAGGCATATTTTCTGCATAAGGTAGGAGTAAATGTCTCATATGCAGCAGTAATGAGAACCTGTAGTGTTGCAATATCCTGGGCTCGTTGAATGTACACCAAATCCTGTACTACTCCCCACACACTGAAGTCCATAGGCTTCAGATCGCACGAACGCAGGGGGCCATTCTATCGCACCTCTTCTACCAATCCAGCTGTTGGAAAATTGGTCATCAAGAATGTCTCACAACTGTGTTGCATATTGTGTTGCATAACTATCTTGTTGGAAAATAATATCTGCGAGACACTTTTCCCGTACAGATGGAAGAATTCTGTCTTCTAGCAGCTGACGATATACTGTACCGTTGATTCATCCATCAAGGAAGAATGGTCCAATTACCCCCAGCCCATATACCTTCCAAACATTGCTACCAGGTGACGGTGTGAATGCCGCCATAGTGATGTGTGGGTTATCATCACTGTAAAACGTGCAGGTGAGATGATTAACTCTGTCATTCAGATGAAACTTGGCTTCATCGGAGTATAATATCTTTTCCACGTTCTGTGGATCACCTTCAATGAAATCTAGGAATTTCTTGCAGAAATGAACACATCGATCGGAATCATCTTCGTTTAAAGCGTGGATATGCCGTGGACGGTACACATTTAAGCCTAAGTCATTAATCAGGCTATTAACTGAAGGCAGTTACAGACCCGTTTGCTGTTCCAACTGACGCTGGGAACTCGTTACTTCATCAAGCAATACATGGTGGATCTCGGCGTCATTTTCAATCGTTCGTGCCGTTCATTCATGGCCATAATGGCCTTTATGTTGATTTTCAACAGAACCTTTGGTTTCAAATTTCTCCACCAAATGTGCAACTGTAGACCGGCATGGAGGTGGCTGAAGATAAGTAGCCTGTCACATCACCAAAACGTCTGATGTCGTATTGTTTCGGTAAGACCATTTAATGGTATTGATACGTTGGTGTAGGTTCATGCATGGCATGTCGTTATTTAATACTAAAAGAAAGAATGGTATTAAACGAAGCAAATTCAAAAAGAGCAAACTGCATCAAATGATATGTATTAGGTTGTATGCACCTAACTACTGTCATGTCCAAAGGTACGGACCATCCAGTACTACAGTATACTACACCATACAATACTGCATGCCCCGGGGACATCAGGTCACATGACTCACAACTTTGCATGCAACGGTAGTACAGTAGCTGAACGGCAACAAGCAATATTAACCAAGGTTACTAACTCGGTAATTAAAATCAGCCAATTACAGTAAGTAGAGTATTGAAAACTGGGAACTCCTGTGGGCTAACGTTACTAGGCCTTTTGTCCAGTGAATGGTGTGTTGATTTGATGTGAATACTGGATAGTCGTTAATTCAGTACATACCTTGGGCGATTAGATTTCTACAGGGCATCAGGGATAAGAAGCCGTACAAGTGGCTTCTTCCCCCCATTAACCAGGATTGCCACGGGCGTTTTTTTCCTTTTGTGTTTTTATTTGGAATCCACATACTGTAAAAGCCTTTATGTTAGCTATTTTGCTTGATGGCCAAATAAAAGGGTTTTTTTCTTATTGAAATCTAGCTAGGGGCCTTTAATTGTTTGTTTCCCCCCCCCCCACCAACCAGGGTTGTCACATGCTTTTGTTACCTTCAGCGTTCTTATTTGAAATGCAAATAAAAGCTTTCTTTCCTGGGATCAGGAATAACATTCAGGATTTCTTTACTGAGGTCAGGGCTAGGGATTATAGCGAGGGGAAATGGTTGTTCGTCTTAGAAAAATTCAATGTGTAGCGTTTTTTCAAACACCCTGTATATTAACACCCGTGAACGCTTTCAGCCAAACCCAGCATGTTCTTTTACTCTTAAAGCACAATTTAGCGTCCCTTGTGGGTTTGCAAGTATTCTCATTGGTCCTTGTGGTGAGGTTCATTCAAAACGTGCATATATGGGAGGATTGCACAGATCACTATTTTCAAGACGATATAGAATGACTATGACGTTAATTTAGTATGTTAATTGTGCTAATGTTAGTCAGTGACAAAGATTTCAGAACGTTTACCACGGCAACACATTGTCATATTTATGATAAGCCATTAAGGCACGAGACCATTGTACCTTGCCGGGCGCTACACACAGGAATGGCCTACAAATGAGTTTCCAATAATGCATAACTTGAAAAATTGTTGTTTCCATTTATTTAATCTTAAGAAGATTAAAATATTTTAGTTATACAAAGACTTCCGTAATACATCAAAACGTCGAGCGTTTCATGGCTGTCTGTGTTGGTCCCTTAAGTTTATGGACTCTTATCCATTTTGTCGTTGCTCCAAGCTAATTTGGTAGAGACTGTACACGAATTCCCCATTTCAGAACATGTTTACCCTTTCAATTATTAGTTATTGCGGTGGATAGGTGGTTTAAACGACCGATTTTAGCAAGTTTGAGGAAATCAGCTTCCTACCAAAGATGCTTTTTACTCACATCTAGACACACGCTAGTGTGTCGCCACCAAGTAACAGTAGATCATCCCATTGTAGACATCCGATTGTTAAAAATTGATTGTTAATGATAAAAAGGCGGCTCACTAGCAGACATGTGTCTGTTAACTGTAAGCAACTGAAAGCATATTTTGACATGTTGAGGATAAATCCCAATGCGACAGAAATGTTTCAGATTGTGGAAAATGTAAGGGAAAGGGTCAGAGATTTAAAAAAAACTAAAATTTAAAGGATGAGTGTCCACAAATCATAGAGAAAAAGATGCGTCACTAACGTTGTTTTTATGTTACTGTCTAGCTAGTTAGCTAGCTAGCTAATAAGATTTTTCCCATGTTAAATCCCATAGACTTTTTGCTCAAGGCTAGCGCAAAATTGCGAAGACCTACGTACCTGAATTTTTGCACACGGATGCTTGGTGATCTGAGGATGGTCCTTTTGTTGGTTTGGGGGTTGTAGGGGTCAGGACAAATGCGTGGGAGGGTATTGAAATTTGACACCGGCGAATTTAAATTTCGTTTTTTTCCAAGTTGCAACCAAAGATTTTAAGCAACAATGGCTTGAACAATCAAGACATTTTTCCTTAGATTTATTGGAAAAGCCTGGACGAACTAAAAACTGAACTGTAACGAAGGACAAAATAA
>JAHWFP010033995.1:28635-68767 GCA_023313725.1 Lithobius niger | reverse complement strand
GGTGCGATTAACTTGGCTAATAGGATTAACCTTGGCGGCCTTTCCCTGGTGGAATGATATCACTACCTTCTAAGGCCGACCGTTTTTGAAAACTTGGCGGGTTTTTCTACCAGTTTTGGTTTTGGGTGGATCTAACTAACAGTAACGTTATGGACAAGGATTATTCATACGTCCATACCATTCGGAAGCTACTAATTGCACTACATTAGGTTCCTACCAAGGCACCTACGATTTAGTGCATTTTAGGACAACTTGTATAAATCAGTATCGTTTGAACCCATACTGTTTTTTACACATTGCCTGGTTTAACTTGGCAAATCGTTCTTCGTATGATGGAAGCTTGGCTGTAGTTGCCCACCAGTATTGACATGTATAATTCATTTAGTATGGGAATATGGAGCAGGGGTTCCATTATTCCTATTGGTATGCCAAAACGAATAATCTTCCTTCACCTGACCTTGACCCTACTAAACCGACTAATTACATCGTCTGCTCCGACTCAACAAACTTATACAGCGATTGTTTAAGTAAGCCATTACCCTATTCAGACTTTGTGGCAGACTAAAGAGGTGTTGCCATCCTAAGATGTACTTAGTTTACTCGAAAATAGTACAACTGATTATCTGTTGCAATACCCAAACACATTACACGGTGCACATTGCGTACGCTATACACTGCATATACCTTAGCTGCAGAAACATTGAAATAACGTGTGAAACGTTGTTCCCATCTAATGAGAACCTGAATAGAGGAAAAACGTCTTTTGGCAGAACCCGACAGACAGATAGATGGCAACCCCAATGGAAACCGGACCACCTTTTTCCAAAATGGCTAACCCGAAGGTTACAGGAAATGGAACCAGAAAAATCACTCTTTTGAATGATGTCTCTTCCTGTCTTATCCTGAACCGGAAGTGACGCCATTTCTCACGATGCTGCCCTTCCACTTCCTGTTTCAAATTTCGTTTTCCTATCTCGGTTTCCAGTTTTGATTTCCTGTTCCTAGTTTCAATTTTCCTCGATTTAGTTTGGATTTCTTGTGTCATCGATCTTTATGATGCCCTTAAAGAATATGGCATCCACCTTGGGGTATACCGTATTGAAGGAGCCCACCAAGGTCACTTTGCTAATTGTCATCATTTTAGATGTTTTTTTAAAGATGGAGCATATTGTCTTAAATAACTAGGAATACTGTTGTTGGCTTCCCTTTTGTAACTTCAGGTACTGAGCTCCTCTTCCACCACAAGGCTGTGGTTATCGGAGGGGAGGAATGGGATGGGATATAGGAAATGAAGGTAAGGGATTACGAAAGGGGTTTAGGAAAGTTGGAAGGCTTAACACCATGATTCTGCATAGGCTTCATTGTGTGACAGAGTCCTCGATGTCCATGAGCCCATGTGTCCACGGCCCCACGACTCCACAGTTCCACGAGTCCATTCGTGTAGGAGAGGGTTTATGATTGGAAGGGGTAGGAAATGATAAGGGTGAACGTATGTTAATGGTCAAGTTGCCTTCATCTTCTATGCTACACATTTAGTTCTCGTCACAGTTTCATCTCTCGCTCTTGCTTCCTTCTTTTGGTGTTCTGTTTGTGATGCCGTTTGACGGAGTAACTTTTGTTTAACAGATTTTAACGCTGTTTGGGGAATTAAAGTGTAGGATTGATGCCTAATGATGGGGAAGAGGGAGGGTTGATTTGAAGGTCGGGATTAGCCAAGCAAATCATAAAACATTCTCAGAATTAAATTGAGCTTGGAAAACCAAAATCAAATCAAGGTTGAACATTTATTTTAAAACGCTTATATGGCTGACAATCAGATTCAGAGTGATATTTTTAAACACAAGTTCAACTTTCCATAGATTGAAGGAAGCACAACTTTAGCATTAAGAGTATGAAGCACAAATTCGTGAATGAGTGAACTTATTCGGCCAGGGTTAGCCCACCAAAAGCTTCCTCTTCTCCAATATGGTTGCAAGCGCAAAAGTCAAACGTGATTGTCATTTACCATTAAAAATATTGGGGAGCGCAGCAAGCTGCAAAACCACGCTCACGTTGTCCCATCCATATAGCAAGTCGAAGTGACCGATGAGTTCAGAAGTCCCTCCCGCACAGGCATGGGCACATGCGTTTTTATCACGAGTAGTAGTAACGTGACGAATTTACATAAAATCAAAAAGATAAAAAGTTGTTAACAACATTTCAACTTTGGTTCGACTGAGTCCGGTAAATACCCAGTTCAGTCAGAGTAATACTATTTTTGACCCGGCTCGGACTCGGAAAAAATTCGACCAAGTACAAACAGGGTAATAATCATTTGTTGAAAAAATTATTGGTATTTTCACAGTTTCATTTTATCTTTTGGAGAAAGCTACAAGTACTAGCGCGCAATGGATATTCATTAAGATGCACAGAAAAATTCATATTAAGGGCTTTAATAGTTTTTGAGAATCATTTTTTCTAATTACGGGTGGTAATGAATTAAAATTGATAACCTCCATTTTGAGAAAACGTCTCCGAAATTCGGCAATATTAAGCTACTTAACGTTGTTTCACCTGACCAGCGAAAGTGTGAAGGTTTGTAGGCTGCTTATCCATTTTAGTTTTGCGTTGTGGTTGCTTTTTTAATTTTTTATTTTTTTGAAAATTCATGTTTCTCGTGATTTTCAACGACGAACCAAGCACAGGCTCCTCCGTGAACACTGAATGGAACCATGGCACCATGTTGAAATTGTGCCAAACAAGATATTTCGTATGGGATAATAAGTGACACTTACAACCAGAAAACGATTTTCTGAAACTCCAAAAGCGCTTTTTAAATTTTGTACGTGTTTTCAAATTCGATAAAACATCGCTGAACGTTTTTGTTAAACTCAAGAACTGAAACCATTTTTCAAGTGTAAAGCAACAATACAATTTCTGGATGTCAGTTGCGCTAAATTACTTTAAACAAACCAAAGCTTCACGAAGTTGCAAAATTTTGCAAACGCCGCATGTACAGGCTTGCTTTCCCATACCCCAAATTGAAATTTCATTGACTGTACTGCTGTGACAGCACAACTTTAATTTATGTAGGGCTAATAGAAATAATTATTATATAATTAAGAACTTAATATGCTTTTCCAATTCATTTTTATTTTATCTTTTCTTAAACCTAACATAGGCCTATTTGGGGACCAAAGTAACCATACTGCATTTTATTTTTCATTATTTTCACTTTATTATTAAAACAAAAAATTACTGGTTAATTTTATTTTTGACTTCACTTTATTTAATACATAAATACTGAAAAATTTTCTAGCTTTTTTATGTTGGTTTCATCCTTTTGTTTTGCTTTCGTCCACGTTTATTTTGCTTTCGTTAGATTTCATCCACCCAAAACCAAAACTGGTAGAAAAACCCGCCAAGTTTCCAAGAACGATCGGCCTTTGAAGGTAGTGATATCATTCCACCAGGGAAAGGCCGTCAAGGTTAACCTATTAGCCAAGTTAACCGCACATACTTATAGTTCGAAGTTAAATGAAAACTAGAAGATCGCTACTAGAGGTAGCAATCTTCAAGTTTTCATTTAACATCCAAAGTATTATTCGGTGCGATTAACTTGGCTAATAGGATTAACCTTGGCGGGCTTTCCCAGGTGGAATGATATCACTACCTTCAAAGGCCGATCGTTTCTGAAAAATTGGCGGGTTTTTCTACAAGTTTTGGTTTTGGGTGGATATCACAACTTTCATAGGACTGTAAACATACAAAGACGGTTATACCGTCTTACCTTCATCAAATTTTCACATTGGTAATTTTCAAATTTACCATTGCCAGTTAGGCATTTGATTAGCCGAATTGAAATGGCTTAGTTAATTGTACCAGCATTTTTCACATACTTACGTTTCTTCAATCCCATTTTTGCAGACACTGGCTAACAATCGCTGAATTCGTTCGCTTCGCTCACTCAATAAGCGCATGCCCTTAGTTGTTTTGTTTATCCTTGTACCTTCCCCTTACTATTTCAAGATTTCGGCAGCATTAGGATTTATTCTCGACATGACAAGCTACCCATTTAGTTGCTTGCAGTTGATAGACATACGTAACTTACGACTGTGAACATACAAAAAGTCAGCACACCATCTTATATTCCGCTCTACCTTTCTTTTTGGAGGCATTTCATATCTATAAATAATTAGCCGTTTCATCAGCAAAATTAAAAAAAAATTTCGTTGCTTTCTTCGTTCACATTTAGTCATTTAGAAACCCTCGTTACTAAAACAGCAGAACACGAAGAATTTTATTTTTGCGTTATTAGCAAAAACCACGCTTGTTCATGGATGCTCGTATTGTTGCGTAACCCTCATCTAACGTGCATCTCTTTATTATTATGCAATCAACGGCAACTATACTGTTTCCTTATTTTGTCCTTCGTTACAGTTTAGGTTTTAGTTCGTCCAGACTTTTACAATCATCTAAGGATCAGTGTTGATTGTTCAAGCCATTGTTGCTTGAAATCTTTGGTTGTAACTTGGAAAAGAAACGAAATTTAAATTCCTTGGTGGCGAATTTCAAAACCCTCCCACGCATTTGTCCTGACTCCTACAACCCCCAAACCAACAAAAGGACCATGCTCAGCTCACCATGCATCCGTGTGCAAAAATTCAGATATGCAGGACGTCTCAATTTTGCGTTAGCCATGAGCAAAAGTCTATGGGATTTAACATGGGCAAAATCTTATTAGCTAGCTAGCTAGACAGTAACATAAAAACAACGTTATTGACGCATCTTTTTCTCTATGATTGGTGGACACTCACCCTTTAGATATTTGTTTTTCTTGATCTCTGACCCTACCCCTTACATTTTCTACAATCTGAAACATTTCTGTCGCATTGGGATTTATCCTCAACATGCCAAAATATGCTTTCAGTTGCTTACAGTTAACAAACACATGTCTGCTAGTGAGCCGCAGAAATTATAATTTATTGGGGCTGTAACCCTCGGCTATGCGCCCACTCTACGAACTAAATCCTAAATACAAAGCCACTATGTCATTAGTGAGCCGTCTTTTTATCATTAACAATCAATTTTTTAACAATCGGAAGTTTACAATGGGATGATCTACTGTTACTTGACGGCGACACACTAGCGTGTGTCTAGATACTCTGAGCAATACAAAACTGAACGAAAGAAAAATGAAAATCTTCGACCAGGTTCACTACTCGAACTTGGCTCGGTGGGTATTCATAATTACTCGGACTAGGCTTGGACTCGGTTTTTTGTACCCAAGTCGATCCCTAATTTCAACTAAAAAACTAAAATTAATTGCAAACGTACAAAATAAACTATAAAATCATAGTTTGGTGTTGTGAATTTAAAATAAGCGTCAAACATAAAATATGTTACGGGGCATTCCAACATTCTCAGGTGTGCAAGGTTCATAGGCATTCTCGTGTCATGGTGATGTCATGTCGCATCGTGCTTTAATTTATTCCTTCCATCATCCATTTTTCTCGCCTCAAGTTTTTGTCTCAGTCATATAAGCAAGCTTTAATTCCTTCCTTTCATCATCTGTCTTCCTTAACTACCACTTATCTTTCATCATTCGACCCCTTTTTTGCTTTCAACCCTTCTTTTCTTCTCCTAAGGACTCAGTGCATCCGATCTGTCTCATTCCAACTGTCACTTTCTGCCTTTGTTTCCTCCACCCACACGACCAGATCTAGTAGCTTCACCAACTCGTACCTCCATGGTTCTTTACCATCCTCGTTCATCTTCTTTAGAGTTTCTACTTCGACTCAGAGCTCGGTTGTTATGCTCGCCTTTACCTCCTACTGCTCGTCACTAACAATGTTGACACCTGAGTCGGTGTCGTCTTCTTATTCCCTCCAGGTCTCCTGAGACTACATAGCCGATTGCTAGGGTATGTTCTCCGTCATCTAGGGTGTACCTATTGTCATCATACGGCAACAGCATAGACTTTGGAATTCGCATTGTTGATGTCTTCTGGCTAACGCTGGATATCTTTACCTAGCAACCCTTTTGTGTAGGTGTTGTTCTTTTCAGGGCCGCTTTGTATTTTTCGAATATAAGGTGTCTGTTGACGAGTGCCGCCTATATTCCTTTAGCCTTCTTGGTCGTTCCTTTCTTGGCTAGAGTACATTTTTTATGTCAAACAGACATACTTCAAGATGTGTATGCCTTCCATCTCGTCCTTCATTTCCCAGAACTTGTTTGTTGGTGTTGTTGTAAAGAGGGTGGTCCTACTGGTAATAACTCGTGTCAAAACGGTCATAACCAAGTTGGATATCCTCGTACAGTTCCTCCGTCATGATTTGATAGCATTAACTACCAGAATCGGTAAACAGCACTTTTGGTACAACACTTGGGACGAACGTAGTCATAGTGGAATTCGAACATTGCAGGCTTGTTGAGTTCCAAAATGATAACATAGAGTAGGTTGGATGGTCGCACTAAAAGCTTATAATGTGGCGGTTGATCTGCACGAGATCTTCATGAATGATTCTGAATGAACAGGCATGAAGTAGGGACTTGTATTTGATGGCTCTTTTGGTGTCTGTGCGTAACTTAACCTCGATATAGTTTTCTTTATTTTCTAAAGTTTTTCAAGAGACCGAATAATTCAGGTGTTTAAAATAATCATTCTCGAAGGGTGTTGCCAACTACTGTCTTTTATAGTGTTAATTTTGATGTACCCTTTCATCTATGGTTTCTGATTGAAAGCTAAGTTCCTTCAAATGTGTCTGATCATCAGAACACGTTGAATGTAAAATTTGAGAGGTCTGTAGTGGATAGGAGTGGGTAATGCATCTTTTTTATGGAGTAGATTGGGGCTAGCTTGATTATGGGTTTGAGCGTCTGCCCTAATTGCCTACCATTTACTTTAAGCAGGGAGCAACGAAGTCCTCAACTAGCTCTAGCATCTCAGGAGCCATGGGCTAGTCATTGTTAGCCTCGTACAACTCGGAGGGATACACAAGATCAATCTCGAGGATTTATCCTGTGTCAGCGTCGTCAGCAAAACCCGTCACATCAAAAAGCAATATTTTCTTGAAACCTGTCTTAAGGAAGAACTTGGCTCATTGCAAATCCATACAGGTTCTTGATGTCTAATTTCTACTACATATGTGGGGTTTTTTAGGATTGAAGCAGCTCTCGGGCAGATATTTGTTGTTAGTTTGTACGCATCTCTTTCCTACATGGGAAACTTTGCCTCGGATACCTAACCTGATCAAGTTGTGTTTCCAGGCATGAATGAACAGTTCCAAGTTTGGTCTTGTTTGAACTGAACAGGGCTGCCCAACTAAATTCGGAGTATGGATGTAAGAGCACGGGTTCAATCTGTTGTATTTGAGGCGAGTTTTCTGAAGCTCTGGAATATGTTTGCCAGCAGGAACACGTCATCCATCTAGTAGATTTCGTGATATGCACCGAATGTCTTTATCTTCATCTTCAACCACAGATTCAGTGCACACATGTACTCATCGCCCATCTAACCTTTCTCCTTCAGTATAGAGTAAAAAGTCCCCATAGGTGGTAAATGTTCCTGTTTGAAAACCGTCATGTCTTTGGTGTATTCGTAGGGGAACATGTTTTTTTGCCTAAAGAGATTCAGAGCAGTCTCTCGAGTTTTTCCGTGGTGAAGAAAGCGGATTTCAGGCTTGCGTCTAGGGCAAACTTTTGGATTGGTAGCGTGCTGCCGGCATTCCTGTAGTTTCTGACGTGTCTAACGAAGCATTAAAATATTTGAGGCTATCTATAAACCATAGCTTTACGCCATTCCTAGCAGATTTGATGTTCATGCTCATGAACCGTTCAGAATTGCACCCGAAAACCTCAACCTTCCTTGGGAACATGCTCACGGCTGGTACTGAGAGGTCCTTATTGTGCCTCTCGAGATTGTAAAATACGACTTGGATGGTTCGTTGATCCCTCGTACTCAAGTCACGTTTTAAGTGAGCAGCTACTCTGTAATTGCCACTGCTTACGTGGCAGTGATCCCTAACCATTCGTAACACCTTTTCCTTTCGGGTTGGGTACAAACGGTTAGTCTCATGTGTTAGTAAAAAACCTTTAGAGAGTCTTCTACTAAATAATATTCATGCCTAATGATCTCGATGTCCAGGCCCACTACGATGTATCTGAAGCTACAGGGTGCATGCAGCAGTATTTTATGTCCTAGTCATAGAAGGATTGGGTTGAGTGGTTTCTACTGGGCAGAAGAGGCACTCAAGATCATAGTTTGTGGGGAAAGTGGTTCTGTCGGTTTAAAAATAGGAAGTTAAAAATGTTAGCAAATGTTAGCCAAAGCTAGCAAAACAGTTCATTACAGTAAAACCTAGCGTGAGAGTCAGAACCTTGTTAATAGAAAAGTTGGTCGATGTCACGTAGGTGCTGCAATGAATGTTCAGTGCTTCCTAGCCTAAACTGTCATCATCCGACAGTAGCAGTAGATTGATTTGAAACTCGGGTTGTGTACAATCTCTCATCACGGTTAAAACCTATGACATTGATGCCGAGATCACTGTCTTTTCAAATTTTCAATTTGGACTTAGTTGGATAGCTTACCATTGTACTATCAAGCATGTCCTCATGCTCTTCGTAAACTTTTGGGTTAATGCTGTCCATTTCCAAGCCAGCACCCAACATGGAAAAGAGGAAGCACTTTTGGTCATCTGCATTTTAGGTGTTAACTATTGCTCCCTTCTTACTGCTGAACACCTCTGGAAGGGGGAAGTAGCACGGAACACGTATTAGTTGATATTTAACTACTTGATGATAAGGTTGTACACAGGCAATATAACCCAACCGTTTCCTCAATCTCCGAATGCATCGATGGAATGCTGGATATTTTTAAAGGCTTCGTCCAGAATAGCGGGCACATAGTTAGGGTTATAGAGCTCCGTATACCTATCTCAGCCACGGTTGTGTCCCAGACAAACTCAATACCCAGGTTGATCTGGGCCATAGAGGTCACCGGTTAGTCCAGACAAACGATTAATAGAGCTTGGATTGCAGAAACTGCAGGGGGTCACTGGAGAAGATGTCATCGACTCCACCCAGTTGCACCTTGCACTGGCGATGCTGAAGCCCTTCTCTTCACACTATAGGGATACCAGCATTGCACCCATTCGAATCCTGCAGATGATCAATGAAGCAGCCACATTCCTCACGTTGGGTTGGGTGATGAGAGTGGATGTGGTTGCATAACTGTTTTGAGATGGGAACACCTCAGCACAGAATGCCTTTACGGACATGTTTGTATAATGATAAGAAACCAAAAACGAGCTGTTAACTCTTTATATATTGGAAAAAGAATTTGAGATTATACAAAATGGTAACTCTTTAAACAGAGTGGTGCAAAAGTCTGGAGAAGCCTACTGTGATTCTAAATGTACTAAGAGGACAACCACGAAAATGTACATACATGTACAATGGATCGGGGGACATATAATGATGCTAGGTTGCATGACCTTTTTATGGTCGTGCAAGGTTTAATGATGCTAAATTTTGAACTACATGTCGTAGAATAGTGGTGTAAATTAGAAAGTTGTTGAGAACTGTAAACCAATGGCAAAGCAAAAAACAGAATGAAAATCGAACCATTAGGGTACGAGTTATATTTCAGACAATTTAGTCATAATTGCTTCTCTGCATGTCTTCTTGATGTCCAGCAGAGAAGGTGCCGCACCAAACGTTATTATCGCAGCAGTATGGTATACAGATACAGGTTTTTTTATTACCTATCCAGAAACGTGAGATGCGTTTTCCACAAAATTGGAAAGTGGTTTCCGGAGGCATACATGCGTTCAGTTACATTTGGGGAAGGGGAATCTGTAAATGTTTCCTTGAGTGGGGGGAGAGCGGCAAGACAGATTAAGGGTTTTAGGCAATGTTTTTTATTTAAAGCAAAGGGGATTAGTTAAGTTTTTTATCAGTCATGTCATTCTTGTATTGGAGGACAGAGAGTACTTGTCCAAATGAGTGTTGCATGTTCACTCTCTTCCTGACATGCATCTCATCCCCATGCTAACTATGCATGCTTCAGGAAACCACTTTTCAAATTTGTGGAAAACGTACCACACGTTTCTGACAGGTAAGAAAAAATCTGTATCTGTATACTGTACTGCTGCGATAATTTAGTTTGGTACGCGCCTTCTCTGCTAGACATCATGAAACCATGCAGCGAAGGTATTACAACTAATTTGTCTGATAGATAACTCCTATCCTAATGGTCCGATTTTTATTGTTGTTTTTTTTGGGTTTGGCATTGGCTTCCAGTTCCCTACAACTTTCCAATTTGCACGAATATTCTACGACGTATAGTTCAAAATTTACAATCGTGATGACCTTGAACGTCCATTCCAAGGTCATTTAAAATAGCCTCATTACATGTCCCCGACCCATACTACATGTATGCACATTTTCGTGGTTCTCTTTGTAGTAGATTTGGAATAGCAGTAGGCTTCTCCATGCTTTTGCATCACCCTGTGTATTGGAAAAAATTGTAAGGATAAATAAAATGTTAACTCTTTATATACAGGAATAAAATTGTATGCTCTGCCTACAGCATCATCCAAGTTCGTTTTGATTATCCACCGAACTGTGTTTTATTGTCATAGCCCCTCCATTAATGAAGTAACTGGTCTTATTCCCCGGTATCTTCTTGGTTTTTAACTTCTCCTCCAGCAGAAACAGGTTCTGTACACCCGTCTTTTGTAACTCCTCACCATAAAATCCACCTTAATGCCTTTTACGCGGTAATCTTTTAAAGTATATGACCTGGTTTATCTTTTGTTATTTTATCTATAGTATAAATTTCGTTGATCTAATTTTGGAGGCACCGCTTGTCAAACACGCCCTTGATTAGTCGCATAAGGACTTCACCAGCAACCTTAAATTTGACCGTGTTGTAGCCGTAATTAGCTTTACATTACTGTTATTTACCATCTTTATGCCTTGACCCTAATGGTCCTATGTACGGAACTGTTGAACTTGTTTAACAGAGAAGGCAGTAGATCTATAGAATTATAGCTGCTTCTAAGGGTGAATTCAAACCACACCAAAGTCTTCAAAGTTCTATAAAAATATTCAACCACACTCACCTTGGTCTTGCCATAAGTATGGTAGTGGTTGATATCTGTCTCTTCGTCTGAGAAGAGAATGTAGCGTTGAAAAATCCTTTCCGTCATTGGATTGTACCAGTCTAGGCTGATTCGAGACCAGTATTCTATTAAAAGCTTTGGTAACATCGTCAACCGACTTTGATTTAATCGGTTTAGATCTAACAAATTTACTGTACACACGCCTATCTGGGTGAGCAGGTACTTGATTCTTTATTGACACGAGAATATGGTATCATCTCCACTAAATCTATCTGTAAGGGTCATTAACGAAGGAAGCTTTAGTGTTATGCCTAGGATAACGCCCTTGCGAGCAGATTTATGGGTTCTTTGGCTAGCGTTTCCATTTAGACTGATTAATTTTTATCACCTATTATTACTGATATTTTGTTACCATTTATTAAACACTAATATTATCTATTGACCATCCCCAATTTGACTTTAGCCTTTATAGTATCGACCACACCAGCTGCAATGTTTCTCTCCCACAACCCCGCTTTGGTAGGGGAGAATATGATTTTCTTGGCTGTTGAAACTAACTGCTAGTCCTCCCTGTGTCTGTCACCTAAACCGTCACTGAAGCACTAGCTACATAGTGTATTTTAAAAGGTTCATCATGAGCACTGAACCCCACATTTTCTCTACCTAACGTTTTGCTCAATTTTGCGGCAGGTGAGCAAAATTTATAGCCTGGAATATGCAATTCAACAGGTAATTTATTTATCAACTTGTTTAAAAAGCCTGAACCAATTGTATGAACTTTAGCTAATTTGCTAGTCAATTTACTGTGTAGCTTCTGAAACTGCGACTGGTTTGTCACACACACTTCGCATTTACCCTTCAGGAGTTGTCATTTATTTTATGTTGTGGAGATAGCCGGGTCCTCAGAACCAGTAACTAGCTTACACTTGCAGCAGTACAGTTTAAATATTTGTTGTTTTGTTAAAGTAAAAAAGTATTAAATATAATATAATTAAATTAAATATAGTCTGTTGTATTTACTTAAAAACATTTATATATAAAGCAAATCAGTACTTTCTTGCATTTCAACTTAACTAATACATGAAAATCATCAATTGCGACTATATGGACGATACCACCTTTGAGATAAACAAGAAGTGAGATGTGTTTAAATTCTCCAAACAATTTCAGTGCATCATCTGCGCACCAGCGGAATGTGGGAAACCGAATTTAACTATAATTCTCACTTGCAGCGACGATTGGCCGGACTACAACAGGCTCTGTTTCTGCTCCAAATTCCTATTCCAAACCAAGTATGAACGGCTTAGACAGGCCTTCGAAGAAACTTGCCCCGAAGTAGCCACATTCTGTCTGAGCATGGAAGAGATACCATTACCCGAAAACTGTGATATAACCCTGGCAGCAAGACAGTCTTCTTATTTGATGATTGCACGATAGAAAATCAGGATTAGATCGCGAGATATATGGCCTATGGACGTCATTCTAATGTAGACATCGTTTTCCGTGTCAGACCGACAGCAGAATACCTAAGAGGGTGATAAGAGACAATAGCGATGTCTTAATTCTGTTCACATAAGACGACACTTATCACAAACACGTCGACAACAATCATGTAGGGTATGACATGAATTTCGAAGAGTTTAGGGAAATATGCGAGAAATATTAAAAGTCTGACCCTCACGGATTTCTAACTATCGCAAAAACCAAACTGCTGTGAGGAGGAAGCTGTAGATGCATGTTGGATTAGACGTGATCATGTTTCGTGTGAAAAGAACTTCCTTTTAAGTTGATCCGGTCATGATCCATTAACCAGAATTTGGGTGTTTGTGTTGACAAAAACACAAATTTTTTTACATAGATAAAAGAGTTGTAGTTTGCTAAAATGAGAATAGTCACTAAGAAACGACAACAAGCGTCTGATGAGTACAAGACCTTAAAACAACGATTTTGAACAAAAATGTCGGGAAATGCCAAGCTAGAAAAGGTCACCGAGTCGTAATAATGCAGAAAGATTTTAAAACCTGTAACAGATCCAATCCTAACCAAACCAAACCAAACGCCAAGTCAAGGAGTGCAAGGATGCGGCTGCTCAACGTCAGCATCAGATCAAAGATTTGTTGGCCATCGAAGCCATGCAACAGAAACAACCAATGCAACATGGACGAAAACTTGGTTATATACAGAGGGCCTTAGAAAATGCTTCCGGACCCAAATTTGATGTATAAGAAGATGGAGAAATGGAATATTCGGAATCCGATATTTCTTTTAATGCTGATGCAATGAGCCAGCTATCTAGCTCCATGGATATGCTCACACCCGCCTCGCTCAAGCAAATACTAGCCATGACTCTGAGTTCTCGTATGAGATATTTGGAGGAAGAGGAAACTTATATACTAGACTCTGCACCCTAGGTCTATTTGCTACTGGGTACCTGAGTCTGTTTTCTAGTAAACACACCGAGCCTACTTTGTATAATGTACGACTCGGAGAATAAAAGGCGCAAGCCTGGTTCCTGGGATGTAGATTTCGAAAGGGATGATGTAAGTGTGGGAGTAAAAAAGTATAAGGGAACCAACGAGTTGTGGCAGTTCATCATGTTTCAAAAATCCTCATAAACCTAACTGACAATCATCCAATTCTGTTGGATTATCACAATATTCTCAGGACAAGCCACACACCATTCACAGGATTATTTTTTTGGCAAGGGCAAGATACGGAACCCTACAACCCACACTTGCTAACCCAATGCGGCACCTGAAAGGTCAATTCATAGATCTTGACACAAGGATAGATGAAACTATTGTTTAAATCCAGTTCATTTTTTTGAAGATATAGAAATGTGGCTATTCATTCTCACAAGAATAACGTATTTGCTCTCTTTCGTTACATCAAATGTCCATCCAGTAGGACTAAAGTTTACGTGGATTACTCACGGAAACATGTGGCTCGCACATATTTAGTTGCTGTCGGTGGCAGATAATCACATTAAAACGTCTGAGGCTTATTAGTTCATGGTGCCATGTTCAAGGAGACATGTGTGCTGGAGAATAGTGAAAATGTATCACACGGCACAGACAGTAAACGACGTCTCTCTACTTGAAAAAAAGGAGAGATAGAGAAAAATCCTAGGGGTGGAAAAGTAAATCATAGGCATGAAAATCAGTACATAGGGAAAATGGATACAACTGCACAGCAGAGAACAGTGAGAATAATCGAGATAACAATATCCAAAAACATAAATACCATAAAAACTTTTCATGTTATTTCTAACAAGAAATAAATGTAAGGAACAGTTTGCGATTGTTGGGGTTTAACCAACAAGTAGAAATAAAAGAGAAAAGTGTATATAGTAGAGAATGCCTTGAAAAAACTGCTACATCAGCAGAAAATATCTCCACATCTCTGCTACCATGCTAGTTGCATTGAATGTCACATCGTGGACTGGCTAAAGCTTTAATTTTCGTTGAGTTGGTTGAAGAGCAAAATGAAAGAAGCCTTGCTTCAGCCGAAAGCTTACAGTTTTAAATAACATATTGTTAATTTCGACTCTAGTGGGCTTCGAAGTTGGCGGCCTGATACGACAAAAAACTATTTTTTGATAAACGTGGTCTTCCAGGGCCGATTATATTCTAGGATTAAATAATCATTTTTCCAGCACACAGATGTGCGTGTTGCTATAAAAAACAGCAATCTTTATCTTAATCTTCATCGGCGTTTTGTTTAAGTTAACGCTCCTGCAGATTTCCTTAAGTAAATGCTATTTAGCATAATAATTCCTAAATATTCAGTTTTCTAAATAGTATTAGTTTTAGGCTAAATGTATTACCTCCACTGGTTTGCCATAATTTGTGTGCCTGTCAGTGACCTCCACAAAATTTGGCGTGGATTTCAGATCATTAAACATTCTAAGTTGGCTTACAAAGCCTTTATCAATAAATCAATTGTCCTCTACTTAAATAGCACTTATTTTAAATTTATTTTAGGTTTACATTCACGATTTTCAAGAAGATCCAAGACTGACTACTGAACACTTATACACACCTGGAAACATTTATGAAGCAACTATATACAGCAAAAAAGTAATTCAGTTTCAATCATTATATTTCTTTATTTCACTAATGTGATTAAGCATTTGTCATGTGATGTATCAAGTTTAATTCAATAATCCTGTCTTCATCAGTTGTTCGGAGTATTACGCACATTAGTTTGGTTCAGTGTTCACGGAAATATTCTTGTTGTGTATTGTCCCACCTTGGAATTGCTCAATGCACTGTGAAGCCAAAACCAAACCAGATGCACAGCAAGATGACAGACCACACTGCACACACGTGACATGTGTTACTTCATTTAAGTTAGAGCAAATGTCGTATATAATGTTTATGATTTCTTTGCTTTCACTGGTTTCATGTTTATTTTAAACAAACTGCGATCCAGAAACTTTGAGGACTTTGAACTGTTTTCAAAACAGACGCGAAGGAACCAGAAAACACTTTTCTAAATTAGCATTGGCAAAAAGGTATTCCTAAGCAGAATAAGAATGATAATATTCAGCCACCAACTTTGCAACAATATAAAGTAGCATAATATTATAACGCTAATTCATTTTTAAGAGTGCTGGAATAAATTAGCACAATGATTAACTTACGCCTTGAAGGGAAGAGAATTGCCTCACTAAACGTTTTCTGAATGAAAGATAAAATATCAATGTTAGATACTGGATTTTGTCAAGGGCAGCTCTGGTAGGTAAACACTTTGATGGTACCTTCCTTGAGGCCATGGACACTCTTAAAAATTTCTCAAAAATTGTATTTAATTTATCATCAATCTGGCTTCAAAGTTGCAATACTGCAAATAAAAAGTCAATCGCAAAGTTGGCGTTGGACAGAGATACAGTTTCACCTTCATGACCTGTGAATATTAAAAATTGTTTAAAGAGTTGTACGTTGAGTCAATGGAAAACAGTGAGTGTTGTGTTAGGGATACAACAAAAAATGGTTCTTAGACGAGAAATATCCTTTCAACATACATTTGGCAAGATTATCCTTGACATGTAGTCATAGACAGGGCTGCTGAAATAAACTGTGTTGTTTCCTCCAAGATGACGTTCTGTATCCCCTTATCATGAATTCTGTGTCAGTCCACTGATAATCATAACAGGAGATTGCAGTTCTGACTGGCTTACCATGAAATCAAGAATTTAAGTAATGGCATAGCATCAAACTGGATTTACTGGATGTTTGCGTAATTAACAATGGAAGGCTTTTTAAACGTTGTAATTTTTACTCAAGTTTTGTCAGGCAACACACCAGCATATTATACTAGAGCAGCAAGAAAAATAAATTCCATTAAAATACACAATTTTCGTCACTTTACAACTTTACTCTTTTATGGTGGAAATTTCATTACAAGGTCAAATCTCATTATATGTAAATATGTTCTAAAGGTGTAGTCAAGAAGTGTATTATGGGTTTTATTCAGCTGATGATAGCCTATAACCAAAATACAATTCGTATGAGTTAGATTAAGCTGAATGTCTATCAATTACAGACAAGATAATATCTGATGAACAAAAACTCCTTGTCTTTACAAAGAGTGACTGCCAAAGAATTACGGATGGCTATAAATACTTACCGTATACGGCAGGATGATTTCAGACAACTGACATTAAAGCTAACTTTAGTACGAATTATCTATTGTGTTGAAATGAAAGCATCTGACAATGACTGAGTGAAAGAAGGAGTAAATATAAGATACGTGGGACAGTAGACGTAAAGTGTGTGGTACTAGGCCAGTCACGTGAATGAAGTAGGAAGTTAGATCACATCCCAAATGGGAACAACCAAAATTGAAACCAAAAATCATCTCATATCACAAAACGGTTGCACCCATGGGTTTCTCCCAAAATGAGGTTAACCACTGGATATGCCACAAAATAGCAGATTTCCAAGGAAGATACTTTCTCCATCCAAAATGGCAGCTAATACGTGATTGGGCAATGCATGGTCATGCTGGGGCAATTAAAAATACCTCACATACTGAGATATCGACACCCGTAAGTCATGCCTCAGAATTGCGGCACTCACACTGAAATATTGTCTAACTCCAAAATGGTACTGGCCTGCTTAATCGTACCTGCTTAGTCGACATGTGGTCGCATAACGTAGTTGTAGTGTCGTCACTTGTGGCACCACAGTAATTAGCAATCCTTATTTCCTTATGTTAACCCATCCTAGTTTAACACACTGATAGGAGTGCCATACTTGTAACCTGTAATTATGATTGGCACTGTTCACCATAGATGTGACACATGATCAGTGTGTCACATGACACTTATTATAAAAGGCTTGGATGCCTAATAAACACGTCCATTCCTGTGCTTGCATTAAGCTGTGTTTGAGTCGTTACTCTGCTGGGGGAACACCATGCAATAAGCTACCTACCAGCTCAGTCCGGAATGGCGACGAGCCACCCCAGTGGGGTATTTTATGATTTAATGTAACCATCTAACGTATTTAACCATCTGTAGTGCTCTAATTTGGTGAGTTGGCAATTTCACTATTTAGGCAAAATAGTTTGGTGCCCGGTATGGGAATTAATTTAAACTTAAAGCTAAAAACTGTTGTTTGAATAAGTGGAACTTTGTGTGGTTCGAATTTAATTGTAGTTAAATAATTCGTTTCCTATTTGCTAGAACAGTGAGAGAAATGCACACTTTGTACAAGGTTTGTGTCCCGACGCAACGCGATGGCTGTTTTCACCTATCTTACTATAATTAGGATAAGCAGAATAAACGCAAATAAATTGGGCCTTAGCATAGCGATGAGCCTTTTCTCTTTATTGACCCTAATCTTAGCCTAAGTGCTGATAATACAGACTCAGACAATAGGACAAAACCGTCTAGCCTGTTTGTTGAGTTTGACAGTGAATGTGATACGTGGGATAAGTACTCAACATGTATAGTCTATTTCTTTGGGGCAAAGAAAATTGCTGATGCAGATAAATTGGATATTTTAATGGCATCAGTGGGAAGGATGATGTTTGATGACGTTCTAAACATTATTTTCCTTAAGGTTCCTACCGATTTTTCATATGTTGAATTAGTTAAAGCTATTCTAAATGATTTGGAGCCGTTTCCTTCTGTAGTGTAAGAAAGAATGAAATTCTTCAGAAGAGCTCAAAAGTCTGAGGAATCGTTAAATCAATGTTTCAACTCTTAAGCTTCTAACTAAACATTGTGATTTCGCAAAATTAAGAACATTTTAACTGTGAGATGATTCGTGATAGATTCATTGGTGATATTTTGTCTGAAATGATACAAATGGAGCTTTTAAAGAATACTTTAAGTTTATCTGAAACAGTGTCTCTTGCTCTGTCTCAGGAATCTGCAGAGGCAGACCAAGCAGAAATTCGTTCAACCATTAAATCTGTGAATTATGTCACTAAAAGAAACAAAACTTCTCAGTTTCGACCTAAAACCGGTTTGGATATCACTTGTTTTTGCTGTGGACGCGATGGCCACGTAAATATAAAGATTACATCTGTGGCCGGTGTCACACCCAAGGACACCTAAAGGTAGTCTGTAGAAAAAACCCTATTGCTAAGGCACCTAAAGTAAACTCAAAATCATCCCAGAGTTTTACCCTCAAAAGTAAGGCTAAAAACAAATACAGCTACAGCAAAAAAGTTAATCTGCTTACCAAAAGCTAATTTAGTGAGTCTGAAACTCGGGGTAGTGACATTAACAACCAGTTTGATGATTCGACTAGCGAATTACACTCCGTAGAGGACTATCGCTTGCAAAATAACACCATAACACCAATAACACCATAACACCATAACACCAATAACACCAAAAAAACATCAAAACTGAACAAGGTTCAGACCCAGTTCAAACTGACAAAGTAATCATTAACCAAATGAAAATATCTAAATGGTACATTCCAGTCACTCTGAACGGAATTGAGTTACTAATGAAACAGAATTCCGGTGCAGATGGACAGTCATCTCCATGGACTGGTACAACAAATATTTTTCTAATGTGCCATTACTAAATAGCCCTTACTCTATAAACTCGTACACTGAAGGGGAGGAATTAGCCATGTTTCTAGTTAACCTAGAAGTAACTGTAAATGGCCAAACTGAGCATTTATATGCTATGGCTTCCAAACACTTATAGGTCACATTTATTTGGCAAAGATTGGATTTCTTTCTTTTGAGTAGGAAACGGTGGCTTTTTTTTATCTCCAAATTAAAATTAAACAGGTTAAAAAATTTAAGTTAAACCCATCTGTGGTTAACACTAAGGAGATTGGAGAGGGGATTCCAGAGCTTTTTGGCCCTGGCTTTGGAAAATTCAAAAATTACAAAGCCAAAATACAGTTGAAGGCTGATGCGAAACCGGTTTAGCGCCGAGTTGGCCCTGTCCCCCTTGCATTAAAAGAACGAGTTAACCAGGAAATTCAGTGCTTTGTTGACATGGGTATTCTGGAGGCTGTGGAAACTTCTGAATGGGCGACCCGTCTGGTCATAGTTCATAAACTGAACAGTGACAAACGTGCTATAGGGGATTGTAAAACCACCGTTAATCCTCAGCTAGAGGTGGACCATTACCCAGTTCACACAGTCGCAGAGTTATTTAGTCAGTTATCAGGCAGTGATACCTTTAGTTTGATAGATTTGAAGGATGCGTTCCTGCAAATTGAGTTGGATAAGGAGTCTGAAGCTGCTTTAACGATTAACACGCCACTAGGATTTTTCAGATGGCTTAGAGTGCCTATAGGCCTTGTCTTAAGTACAGGAATATTCCAGCGCGTTATGACGCAAGTTACTAACAAAATTCCTAAGTCCATGCCATTTTATGACGACATTTTGGTCAGTGGCAAGGGAAAATCTCGTGACGAATCGTTAAACCAACTTTTGACTGCACTCCAAGATGCGGAAGCTAAACTTCGTATTGACAAATACAAGTTATCACGGCCTGAACTCATGTATCTTGGTCACATGATCTATGCTGAAGGTTTACACACCCTGCCAGAGGTTATTGAAGCCATTACAAACGCCCTTAACCCCACTAACATACAGGAGTTACAAAGTTTCTTAGGATTCGTAAACCACGATTCAAAGTATCTTCCTTACTTGGCACATATTCTTGCTCCAGTGACCGGGCTGTTAAGCCCCAAAGTTAAATGGATCTGGGGAAGGATTGTGACAAGGCAGTAAACACAGTAAAAGAACGTTTTGTTAAGTCTAAGATCCTAGTGCATTATGACCCTAAAAAGAAACTTAAGCTTGTCTGCGACGCAAGTCCCTATGGGGTAGTTGTAGCCTGATTCATATAATGTCTAATGGTGACAGCAGACCAATAGCTTTTGCCACCAGAAAATTAACAAAGGCAGAACAAGGTTATAGCCATTTTGACCGTGAAGCTTTAAGTGTAGCTGGGGGGGGGGGGGGGGTGAAGAGATTTCACGATTGCGTTTATGGCCAAAAGTTTATCCTTCAATCCGACCAGAAGGCTCTTCTTTGGATTTTTGGTCCCAAAAAAGGTATTCCCCAAATGGCAGCAGCAAGGGTTCAGCGTTGGGCAGTCTTTCTGAACGGGTATTCCTATAATTTTCAGCACATTCCTGGAAAGAAAAATGTAACAGCTGATGCATTGTCACATCTCCCCCTCTCCAATGTTGAGGAATTTGAACAGGCTGAGGAGCAGTACAATGTATTAGCACTAGAAACCATTTCTAACTTACCAGTTTTAAATGAAACGTTAGTTAATGAAAGTCATAGGGATCCTATTCTATGCAAAGTATTTAGATACGTTCACCGTGGCTGGCCCAGTCATTGTGAGGACCAGGATTTACTTCCATACTTTACTACGCGTACTGAAATAACTGTAGAATCAGATACATTATTTTGGGGGTTCCGAGTCATAGTTCCCGCAGCCTTGCAGAAACAAATGCTTAAAGACTTACATAGTTCCCATTTAGGAATTTTTAAGTTAAAAGGTCTCGCACGAGCGAAGATCTGGTGGCCTTCAATGGACGCAGCTATAGAGCGTAAAGTAAAATCTTGTGCAAACTGCCAAGAGTTCAAGGAAAATCAATCACCAAGTCCTAAACACACCTGGGAGTACCCGCTCAAGCCTAATGACCGTTTTGACGCTGATTTTTGTGGCACCGTGGATAATTACATGGTTTTGATCATGGTTGATGCCCATAGTTTAATCCCATTTATCCACAAAATGAAAACCATCACGTCCAAAAAAGTAATAGGTATTATGAATACCCACATTGCCGAATACGGATTAATTGAAGTACTCGTTACGGACAACGGCCCTCATTGGTGCTCGAGTTTGTTTCAAGATTGGCTAAAATCAAAGGGTATTCGACACCTAACAAGGCCTAGTAATTCGCCCTGGGTAAACGGCCTAGCAGAGGTTTTTGTCAAGAACTTTAAGAAAATCTATAAGGCTGTGAGAACGGATGGTCTCGAAATACAAGACAGTATTAACGCATTTATAGAATCCAGTAGAATTACGCTAAGTGCTACCACTCAAGCAATAGCGGCACAACTTTATTTTAACCATGAGTTTAAATCACGACTTGATTTATTGCTTCCGGATCCAATAGCAAAAGTGAAATAGCATCAACAAAAACAAATTGCTAGTTCACAAAATAAAACGTTGGTTAAGTTTACATTAAACACATCCGCGTGGTACCGTAACTTCAGCCGCAAACTAAGTAGTGCGTAAGGCAAGATGTCACTTACGAATAAGAGTTGTTGAAAGCACTGATATCCAAGACGCCGTAATTCCTGCATATTATTCAGCGATGAATAATAAATCAGCTAATGAGCCGCAAGGTGAGCGTTCTTCCACCGCCAATCCAAGTCACGTAGTTGTCACGCCCAATTACAGAACGAGGAAATCTGTTGGTTCCCGTCCTTCCAGTATGTTTACGCCTCCGGCAAAGTCAAAAGCAATGTCACCTATGTGCAAGTGCACCGAGCCTAGCACTAGCCAATCCAAAGCTGACAGACGTCATAATCATGACAGTCTTTCCATACAGCCAATCGCTGATAAGACAGTAAGCGCTGTGACCGAAGAATGTGTCATAGAAAAAGCTATGTTTCCTCCCGACAGCACGTCCCTCTTTGGACAGAATTCGGAAACAAATAGCGTTGTAGAGTCTATCCTTCCGACACTATTCAGCAAACTCCAAAACCAGTTAACAAATATAAATCCAAATGGCAAGTAATTTCTCCAGTTCAAGAGGTTGCTTCCGAACCGAAACTAAATGACTTTCTCCGGAATTAGGACGTCATAAACGACTAAAAAAAAGCACCTAACCGTTTGAATTTAAAAATGCACTAATGCAACTGTAACTTCGTTGTGTAGTAATTAGTTCTTCGTTAACCTAATAGAAGGGTATTTTTAAATTGTGCCGTGACGGCAAAAATTAAGTATATCGTTATGTGTACCCTGAATAACAAGGTAAATTTTAATTGTTATTCGTAAGGAAAACAGATTCCTTGGTTTTAATCTTATATGTTTTTTTTATTTTCATGGCATAACATCGAGTTGTGGGTGTGCCAAAGTAAAGAAACGCAAGTTAATCTGTAAGATGTTCAACCAAACTGTAGCCACATGATGCTACAATATCTGAAGTGCTGCAAACGTCTTGAGGAATTTTCTTCAAAATTCAGCAAAAATCTCGATCGAAATTGAAAAATCTTCAAAATTCAAAATCGCAGCATTAATAAAAAATTGTTGAACATTGCCACTGTCATATATCTTAAAAATAAAGCAAGTAAAATGTCAAAATTGTAAACTCTGTAAAATTCAAGACAGCCAACCGATTCCCAGGCTATTCTTCAAATATTTTTCTTTCGAGTTATACAAATGTATAATTTAAGTTTTTTTTTAGCTTTCAAAAATGTCAAAGCTAGTATAGTGTGAAAGCACATTGATAGCTCCCTTGCTCTCTTAAAATAAAAACTTCTTCTTAAGGTTAGGTAGTGACTTACAATAGAAATATATGTTCACAGAAAAAAATACACCTAATTATTTCTTTTTGTTTCTGGAAGTTAGAAAATTTTTTTCATTTTTTTATTTCTCTGTCGTTAGTGTGGTGTCGTCACTTGTGGTACCACAGTATTTAGCAATGCTTATTTCCTTATGTTAACCCATCCTAGTTTAACACACTAATAGGAGTGCCATACTTGTAACCACGTAATTACGATTCGCACTGTTCTCCATAGATGTGACACATGATCAGTGTCACATGACACTTATTATAAAAGGCTTGGATGCCTAATAAACACTTCCATTCCTGTGCTTGCATTAAGCTGTGTTTGAGTCGTTAGTCAGCTGAGGGAACACCACGCAATAGGCTGCCTACCAGGACAGTCCAGTAGTATTACAATCCCAAACGTTATGCCACATATAGTGGCTGCAAAACAAAAGGTGAAGTTCCACCCAATAACTGTCACTGGTACCTTCAGGTTTCCCTTAGTAAGTGTTGGGGAAATCTTCCCTACTTTCTTGCAGTTCACCCCTGAATGAATTATCGAAAGAAGCAATTAAAATTATCGGATGTGGCAATAGAATTATTATCGTCTGTTAGAAGCTAAGTCGGACTTTTTACTCAAGTTATTGTTACCAATTTTCTATCCTTCTCACGCATTGTTCTTATGTATATTTCTTTTGTGCAGTGTTACCTTCTCGTATTGTTTATGGATGTTGAGGGGCAGAGCTTTCTATGTTCTCTCTGGGCTTTTTTTCTCCCTTAAAACACTGAACGTTGAACATTTTTTTTGTGTGTTGTCTCATAAGATTAAATTAAAGAAAAAGATGGCTGGATACGAGAATTGATTCCATCTTTAAACTCTTATATGCTGGAGTCATTCACACGGAAATATCCTGGAACCATACCATAAGTGTGATATGTCAGTACTAGATTAACCAACATTTATCTGTCTAAACATACGATTTTTGCTCGTATGAAGAACACTTAAAGGATTGGTACATAAGATTGACTGTCGAAGCCAAGTCCCTCAATTTCAGCCAATACATAGACAACTCTTTAAGTGATTTTTAAAAGAGCAGCACAAATGTTGTAAAAGAGTAAAAAAATAACTTAGCAAAAATCATAAATAACATGGACGTAGTAAAGTTAGTATCTGTTTTACCTTCAAGATGTTAGACAATCAGGTCCATATCATGGGATCTCTAGTGGGACTACGTTTAGGAGTATTTCGTTAGCGTAATTCAGAAACCGGTTTATCAGTTAGGAAGACATGTCACATTGGTAAATTACTCTACTTCCTGTTCGTTCCCACTTTGATGGAGCCAATCGTGTAAGTCCCAATAACGCCCTTTTTAACTAACACTGAGGTTTCACTGCAGGGAACTATGGGCATATTAATCGGAAAGTGCTCAAGTAGCATAACAGCTGTGTTTTCTGTCAACACTTAAAAGTAGAAGCTTTCTCAACATCGGGCATTTGAGTAGACAAAATAGATGACCTACCCCATTTCGACGACTTTCAATTTTATTTGCAATTCACATCATGTTCATCATTTCCCCCCCCCGTTTCACTCCCAAAGAGAGTAAGAGATTAAACTACCGATTATGGAACCATAGGGATTGCAAGCCTATAGGCCTCATCTAATGGCTCAACAAATATCCAACTACCTTATCATCGCTTTAGTAGGCCAGGAAAATTATCTCTACTGGAGGGCATAATTTCGACACCTTTTGGACGAAAAATGTTGGACTGTGCCTATCCTTAACTGTAATCCCCTAAATCTTGCCTTGTCAACACCTCAATAAATGTCAAATTGGGAGCACCTTGATGATGAGTGTTGGTTCATGAATATATGAAATATATGAAAATATTTTCCAGTTTTAAACCGTCCCGTTGCACCTCTAATTTGAAAATGCCTTGCTAATGACCACAGGCATGAAGACCAGTTCCAGCAAATCCACAAACTGTGTGCTACAGAAGACACCGTGAATTAAATCAGAAGAAGCAGGATGATGTGGGCCGACATTGTAGCTATAGGGTATGCTTTATCTGAAACAGCTGCATGCTTATGGGCTCTCAGGGGCATAAATCGTCCATCACTCCTGCTGACATGTGAAGCTTAATTAGAGGGTGGATGCCCTTTAACCATTGACCTACTTCAGATGCAACACATCAACGGCATTACCTACTCACAACTTGGCCTTTTATCCAACCCAGTAACACTCATGCCTCATGCCTCTAGTCTTCAACGCAGCATAGTGGTGCATCCGATTTTCAATTTGACTTGTACTATTGACTCTCAAATTCTACCTACGTATAATTCGTTTTGGAACATCACCTGTTCATCTGTTCCAAACATCAACTTTCTGGCATGCTGCAGCGACCCCTTGGCAGCCGAGACCACCAGTCTCAAGAGCTCTCTAAGTCATCCATTGGTTATAGCGATATGCATTTTGTACAATAGACGAGATGTAAGCAATGCCAGCTTATGACTCACTCTTACTGGTAATTCTTCCTTCACGCTATTCGATTCCAAACCCTGACACCTATCACTGAATAGCTTCAGTGAGTCTCCAGGTAATGTCAGACTGGGGAGGACACAGACTGAATCCTTCAGTGCAGTGCTTACCATCGACCCAAACATCTAAGAGCCTCACAAAGCTGTTATTGCACAATCTCCTGTATCTGAGTGCCACTTGTCTCTCTAAGTAGCGATCAACCGACAGGGGCAACCACATGTCTGCCACAAAGATGGCACAAGCACCACATAATCGGTTATCTATTTAGAAGGCTAGAGTATAGTTCCTTAGTGGAATTACTAAACGAAGCAAGCAGTTTGCATTAAAGACTGTCCTTGTGAGGACACACAATACACTAGTCTGAGAAAGAAATAAAATACAACTGCCCAAAATGGGACTCGAACCCAGGACTTCCCGTTTAAAGGTCGTGGGTTCGATTCCCCGCTCAGGCAGTCTGACATTTAAGTCCAAAAGGCAACGTAAATTGGTTAGCATCCATATATATTTAACCACTAAGCCGTGACTGATGTTGTTGGCAATCTGGCGTAGAAACGCCACTTGTTCTTAGTTCATTGTTGGGAACTTGTTCGTTGTATTGGCCTGTCATTGTTTGTCTTTCTTTCGCACTTTATTTGCCATTGGTTTTGGTAAGGCGATCTTTCGTCAAAATTAAAGTGCTCGTTGGTGTTTACAGTTGGGGCTCTTGGGAGTCCATCTGTGGCACGTGAGTGCGTGCCACAAGCTGTCAAAATATGCCTGTAACAAGGTAGGCAGCGTGGTCCTGGTAGTAATCTAGAAGTTAGTACTCCATCACACGGTTTAAAGTCGTGGTCAGAGGTCCGACAAAATATACAGTAAGTTGCGCATCTTCTTAAGCATTCTCGTGGACCTTGTGTCCGTTGTCGTTATGGGGGAGGAATTGGACGTTCTTCTTCTCCCAAGTCATCTTGTGCACAATATGCTAGATGTTGGTATCATGCGAATTGTTACAAAATATTTGGGATTGACTCTTCCTTTGGTGAGTTACGAGTTAGGTTAGAATTATAACTTCGTTGTTGCAAGTGTCCATTTCGCTCATATTCGCGAAATAATACAGGGTTGGTGTTGAGGTAAGCCTGGGCCTGGGTTAACACATGTGGTGGAGTGGTGAAGGTTTGGGTGTCACTGCATGGATAGGTTAGGCTGTCGAGTAACTCATTCTTCAACAACTCGAAAGTTAGATTTCAACCAGATCTCAGTAGTGATTCTCTGGCAACTTTTAAGGCAGAGTGGTGTATACCTCTAGGGTCCAGATGCAGGTTTGGTTCTCTGTTAACGGGTAATTTGTGACTACAATTTTATCCATTAGGCCCCTCGATCATCGAATATGTGCAGGGATCACCTTATTTAACTCCATTTTTATGGACATTCATTCTCCTAATATTCTCATCTGGCCAAAGTGGTCAACCCTTGCGATCTAGCTGAAGTACATACCAGATGGTTTTAGCATGTTGATGGATTTGAAAATGTATCAGGATGGAGAGTGACTTTTCCTCCTCAGCATCATCTTGCATTCTGCATTCTTTTGATTCCATTCTGTCACTTCTTGTGGTGTCGCTTCGACTGGACCGGGCGCTGGTCTGCCAACACATCTGTTGTCCAAACTTTCTCCTCAGCTAGGCACATTGAAATAGTGGCTTCAATACTTTAAAGATGTCAAATCTGTCCAAGATTGGTATCCCCTTATAATAAAGAGGAGGTGCATGGTGACGTGGTTGTACTCGCTGTTCATTTACAGCCTCTAATTGTGCCATTTTTCTGGTATGCTCGGTGATGTCATGTGAGAATTTTGAATGTAGAGGGCGAAGGTCTCTGTAATTACCGTGCGAAGTCTCGTCTTGGTCTCTAATCGTTGTCTTCAGGTAGGCGGCTTCACTTGTTGTAAGAGCGTATTCTCATGCTTTCTCTAAGCTTCGTACTAAGGTTGTCCTGACATTGGCTACTTCTTCACCAGGTGGATAATATTTCTGCATTTACAGGTGTTTCAAGATGCTACCAGTTTGTTGGCTTGGTAACAGCCTTCTTACCTTTGTCAGTTCCTTCTGGATAGACCAGTGGCCTGGAAGCTGACCCAATAGCTGTCGTCTGCCCCTAAGCGTTCTTCACAAGGACTGTTTGTCTTAATTGGACGTCTAGGGGGCAGAGCGTGGTTACATCCTCCAAGGGCCTTAGGGATGGTGACGGAAAATCAGTGGAAAGGAAATCACACGATATGGAAGGATCATCTTGACGGGTGGTTAGAAGGACGACAGTGCAGTTAGAGGCCAGGACCGTACACCTAAATGGCCAGAAAATCACCATGCTCTAGGGTCCGAGTAGCAGAAATTATGTTGTAAGGTCGAAAGAAGAGAATTGTATTTACGGTCCACATTAGGAGTTTATTCGGCAAAACAGAGTTGTTTGGGGTAGCTGCGAAGCAACACTCACTCATTCCTTGCAGTGGTAATTTGAATTGTCATTGCGCATCTGAAATAGTTGTACTGTTGTTCAGATGGCTGCCATTGATTAGGTCCATTCAAATTGAAGGTTAGCTCTCGCATCTTTCGAACAAGATCGTGTAAATAAAATATACGTTGACTTTCAATCTGCAGGCAGAACACACATTTCTTGCTCAAGTATGATGAGCATGATATGTAATAGTCAATAGGGACTATACTCATGTGGCGTTCCCACTAAAAGAGAAGGAGAATAAAAGGTTGAAGTTCGGAGGCTATGTTTTGTCCTCTGTACTTTTTCCTTCCTTTTTCTTTCAAAAAAGTTTTCTACTTTTTACAAAGGAAAAACAATTGGGTTGCACAACGATAATCGTGATTAGAGTTCATGCCCTTTGTATTATGTTGCGATCGAGTATCGCCAATAATGGTTAAAGGAGGATTTACATTGTTTTGTAGTATACAATCAAGGTACTCACAGACATCACTACAATCGAATCGCTACGAGTAACAGATGATAGGCGTACATTATATGGATACACTAATTGGCACCTTAGTTAACTGACAATAGTTCATAATAACCTCGGCCGAGGGTTTGTATTGTTTAGGAACAAGTGTTCATTAAAGATTAACAAGCCATACTTTAGCCAAAGCAAAGATGTTTAATTTATGACAAGCACAAAATCAATATGTCACTGGCTAAGTTCCACACAAATGCCTAAGGTTCAATGTCTGCTTAAACGGTAAGTGGTTATAAGTTAAACACTTTGATGGTAAAAGGCAGCAATAATGTGGAGAGGGGGCAGAGACCTACGCCACCTGCCACGTAAAAGAGTGTGCTGAAGTCATCAACTAGGGTAAGTTATTACATGTTTTGGAGTTTAAAACTAGAAGTTCAGCATTTGTTTCACTGCAGCACCAAAACTGGTTTGGCACGTGCTGTGTTGGAATTCGATGCTGGTCGTAATGGTGGTAATGTAAATAATGTCAACCCTAACACATCTGGCCCCGTCATTGTCATTTTTTTGTGCTGGGACCAAGAGTGGTCAACCGGAACATAAAGGGGAGCACGAGGCACTGGGAGTCAATTTTTGTATACCTTTGTCTCCTCAATAGGCTATGGAAGACTGTGAGCGCAGGCACCGTGGGTCTGCAAGACTATAGGGCTTGACTACCGAACTTGGTCCTTTCTAACACTACAGTTACTTCAATTATTTAGGTCTGCGATGAGTGTTTAAGTGTGTGTGGTACGTATGAAAAAATGAAATCGCACTGAATGTATTTTGAATTTGTTATTATTTTTATGTGAAACAATAACACGTTGTCGGTAAACACCTACAAATAAACTGTTATTTTGTAGCCTAATGGATCAATTTTGTGGTTCAAATAATAGACAAGCGCCAAGTTAGGTAACAAACATCACAACAAACATTACATCAATTCAATTGTCGAGGTTGTAAACCATTGCAGCGCTACGCCATAGGTCAGTGTCTTATATCTTGCGGCATAGTTGGGCACATTTCAGGTACTTAGGGGAAAATAATGCGGTAAAAAAGTTTAAATTGCGTTGAAATTGCTCTTGACGCACCTGACAAAATTTTAACTCTTGTAGGAATAACCAGCTAAGCTGCTTTCAATGCAAAATCGGACCCTCATCCCCATGGTAAATCCCATAGGGTGATTATTCATCGATACCGAGATAACAGGAAGGCTTCCAGCTATGGAATTGGGCGAATGGGTGCTGTAAAATACGAACTGCATTTCTGTCATGGTATGGAGCCTGGGGGCGTAACGGGATGGCGTGGGAGGGTGCGTAAGTACAAAAATATGGTTGTAACCATTGTTAGTATTGTCGGCAGCCTCTGTCATTGGACAGCCTAAGTTCGGACAGTGAGAACGCGTATACTGACGTGCGTGCTTAGACACAACTTTGCAAGGAAATTGTATTCACGTCCAATTTACGAAAAATAAACCAACTGTAAAAACAAAGCAAAATAAACAAAGCCAAAAACTGGTAAAGAGACCACCAAGCTGAGAGTGGTTCAGCAGTTCAAAGGAGTGATATCATTACACCAAAACCAATTAAATAAAACAAATTACAACAAAAGTAAAACCAAACCAATAACCTATGAAGAGGTGATTAAGTTGACAGTGGTCCGGCCTATAAGAAAAAGGTAGTAGCAAATTGTTGAAAACCAATTTCTTGTTGACGTGGTACTTCATAACACATATCCACGGTAGTGGAGTTGAGTCAATACACAAAAAGGAGTGATTTAAAAAAAGGAGTGATATCATATCAAAAACCAAAACTGGTAACAGGGACCGCCAAGTTCTGAATGATTCTGCCTTTCAAAGGAGTGATATCAACACACCAAAATATTTGCCAACTTAATCGCACCGTATAATACTTTGGACGTTAAATGAAAACTTGAACATTGCTACCGAAAGTAGCAATGTTCTAGTTATCATTTAACCTTCGAACTTTTAGGCGATGCGATTAACTTGGCGAATGTTTTGGTGTCACTTTGATATCACTTCATTGAAGGGACTTGGCTGCCCCTTTTATCAGTTATGTTTTTTGATATGATTTATTAGAATTGCGATGCTTTACAGGCATGCACTTATTTATATTTTTGCCAAATACTTCTTCCTCTGTTACAGCTAAGTGAGAAGTGAGAATTATCCCACCTCCTTTTCTGCGCTTTCCTCCCAACTGCTATTTCGGAGGTAGTAGTCTCGTTTAATTATTTATTGCTGGATCTGTACTTTGTTGGTAGCCAAGATGTAACTCTCAGGTGTTACCACGATTGACTACCAGATTATTTTTAATTGTTGTCACCACAATATATCTCTATATTTGTAACTCTTCTGCTCCCCCTTTCTTCCTCCAGCACTTTCTTGGTGGACATTATTAGAACTTTGGTTCCAGTCACTAAGGTCACTGTTAATAAAAGACAACCTTGGCTGGATAGCACTGTCAGAGCACTCGTTAACAAAAAGAAAAAGAATTTCATAAAGAAATACATAATTTGCTTATGCAAAAAACCGCAACATTATTACTTTCATAGACGAAAGAAAAAGCTCTCTATTGGGTGGTTCCTATAGGCAGGTTGTTATTGTCAGTTAGGTTAGGTTAGGTAAGTTTGGGGTTTTGCATTTCATACGGAGGTAGTTAACAGGTTGGGTTTGGCATTTTATACTGGGACAGTTAATTGGTTAGGTTATGTTAATGATGATTTAAAGAGTTTCCGCAATTTGGGATCAATTTGTAGTGCCTTCCGTGAAAATTAAAAGTAGGTTTTTTTCTCTTTTTTCGAATTTCGGGCCATGTGCGTAAAGGGAACATGGGAAGAAAACGGGTTCTCGTCCGATTTGTTTAATGGACTAAGAATTACCTGCTGAGTAATGTTTACTCTTCCATTTTTTGGGCAAACACAACGTTTGGTGTGGTGAAGTCCTAAGTTAGCACTGCGCCGCGCCAGAAAGCATGAAACTGGGCGAGTCGGGCAAGTAAAACGCCAAACCCCAACCAGTTCATTACCTCAAGTGAAATGCCAAAGTCGGTTTCTTACTTAACCAACAATAACAACAAAACCACAAGAAACTGACAATAACAGCCCACCTATCTGAACTGTTTACGGGAAAAAAATAAGCTGAGAACATTGGAAGAAAATGGCCTCTCGTCCGTCAGCACAAAGAGTGCGGCTTTCAATAATTTCTGACGGCCTAACGAAGCTTTTGCCCCAAATATTTTATGCGAAAGTGGTGTTCAGTTGATCATTGTCCGTCAACGAGAGATCAATCGGTGAGGAGCCCTTATTCTTCCCATAAGCCGCGTAAAGTAAACTTGTTCTCTCTATTGTTTGTTTTACTATCGAGAGTGATCGTGGAATGAATTTATAATTCTGCCTTTATTCCGTTAGCTACGCACCTAGTAAGCACTATCCCGTTGTCTCACACATTTGTCGAATTGATTATACTACAACAAACTGTTACACTAAATAATCGATTACACAATAATTACCTGATTAACAGGAGCCACATAACTACACGAACTGCCAATACACATAGAATCATAAGATTCCTTCCCGGCAAACCGTAAAGTAGCCGCCATTTTTTTTAGCCCAACAACAGATAGAATTCCGTTTTCTGTGCTTGTTGTCAAAACCGGAAATGAGCTGGACCATATCCGGTTCAACTTTTTTTTCATACAAAAACAAAATTAGTAAAAATTTTTAGTCAAGGACCTACAACCCTTCATATGCAAACGATTTAGCCACAAACTGTTCAATAACAACGCCTACATTTTGCTGGCACGTTTTCTAATCGAAATCATGAAAAATCGACTAATATTTCAGTCACTTCCGGCCATACGGTAAAGGTGATAGGCATGACCCGTTCAAGTAAATGACTGGAGTGGGTTGTAGCGTCATTTAACAATAGCTCACGGTGCAAGCCCCTTTTTCTCCCCGACAGTAGGGTAAAATGCGATATTAAGTCAGCTACATAACCTCCATTTTAGGTTAGGTTAGGTTATTCTAACTTAGGTTAGGTTATTCTAGGTTAGGTTTAGGTTATTCTAGGTTAGGTTAGGTTATTCTAGGTTACGTTTAGGTTAGTCTAGGTTAGATTAATCTGGAGGAGGGTGGGCCTTATGTTACCTTTTTTCGTTTTCATCAATCTGGAGGAGGGTGGGAGAGTGCTTTTTACCAACAGACAAACACCCTCTAAAACTTACATCCCACACGCAGAAATCGTCGATCTGGATGGAAGGGGGGGGGGAATGTCCGCTTCCCATGTGCTGGATTTCACATCACACACACACCCCCACTTCCAGTCACGTGATCAAAGTGGGTGTAATGACGTCACTTCCGGTTTTCGGCAATTTGAGGGAGGATGTAACAGTCAGTGCCTTTCGCCATCTTTTTTTCTTTTCATAAATTTGGAGTTGGGTAGGAAAGTATCTTTTACTACCTTTTTTATTTTCATCAATATGGAGGATGGTGAGAAAGTGCTTTTGACGTCACTTCTAGTCACATGATTAAAGGATGGTCCATTCGGAAGGGCTTCCGTCGGTTTGGAAGGGGTGGGAAAGCACCTTTTACTACCTTTTATTAGTTTTCGTCAATCTGAAGAGGGTGCTATCTCCTATTATGTCACTTTCGATGAGTATGGGAATGACGCCATTTCTGACGGGTGTAAATATGGAGGAGGGTGGGAAATTGCCTTTTACTACCTTTTCGTCAGTTTGGAGGAGGGTGTTTTTACCCCTGCCCCCCCCCCCCTAAATTTGGCAGCTATCCGTACCTATGCATTAGTAAACTCTGTTTATCAGTTGACAAAAGGGAATTAAAAAAAGAAATGGACTCTTGTTCTTTTATCCTCACTGGGATAGACTGACTTGAGATTTAATCTAAATACGCCGATTCATTTGAACCCTGAAAAAATCTATGAATTGGAGCTTATTAATTTAGACATGTATAACAGCATATACAACATCGATTCAAAAAATAACGAAATTAAATACACAGCAGATGCTGGTTTAACTTGGCAGAAAGTGATAGTCACCCCTGGGACTTCCGAAATTGAAGATTTGAATAAATTTCTAAAAAACTCGATTGATCAAAATGGTAATGACATGGAAGCCATTTCGATTCTTTCTAACGTAAGCACTTTACGAACGAACTTGATAATTACCGTTTCAAAATATGGAATAGCCTTTACGGGTGAAAAGAGCTTGGCTCGAGTTTTGGAATTTCATTTAGGAACCTACTTGAGGAGTCTAGAAAGTCTAAACACCGTTGAAATAATAAACATAAACACGATTTTTGTGCATGTTGACATCATTGGAAATTCTTACGTAAATGTTAACACTCAACCCACTTTATATTCGTTTTATCAAAATTCACCTCCGGATTTCAAAATCATCGAGTCTCCACATAATTTAATCTAGGCCTATTTACCCATTACTATGCACTTAATCAGGAGTATAGGAGTATGGCTTACATCTCAGACCAACGAGCCGTTGAATCTGAATGGTGAGACCGTCACGGTGCGCCTTCATTTAAAATCTAAAAATTAAAAAAGAACAAGATGCTCGTGTTTAGAAAAAAAGGACAAGGATTCTTTCATAACACTAATAATAAAAATTGTAATAATAGTAAAAACGCAAACAGTTTAATGCCTAGAATCAAAGCTTTCATCAAATTTATAACAACGGCTAGAACATGAGCGTTGTAGAAGACTATTTAAAAATTAACGAACCTTTATTGTACAACTCGTCGATCAACTGTTACACCTATCTCGAATATAATCCCATCGTCAGTACGAATCTCAACAACGTAAATTCTGAAATCCGAATACACGTGGAAACCAAGATTTATTTCTGCACGTTGCCAACAGTTACCTCTTGATTAAAGGCAAGTTGCTGAAGCACGATAACTTGGCTTATGCCTATGTTGACGTAGCGACGTTGATTAATAATGCTCCCATGTTCCTATTTTCTAATATCAAATACCATCTAAGTGATAAACAAGTGGACGACTTAAATTATCCGAGGTTCGGTACCCTAATGAAAGGGCTGCTCTCTTACGGATTGGCAGAACCGCTGGTATTGCTCAGTCAGTGCTGGGCGTTGGATAGTGCAGCTTCTGTAGCTGCTGACCTAACCGACAACTTGGGTTTCAAACAGCGGCACGGGTCCATCATCATTGAAACAACTCCCAAAGGAAATTTTACATTCGCCATTCCCCTTAAAAACATCATAGGATTTTTCGAAAATTACAACAAACTAATTTATGGAACTAAACACGTATTCACTTGTATGAGAACCAGCGATACAAATGCCATCTTCATAGCTGCAGCCACGGCCAATGGTAAACTTGTTCTCAATAGCATTTCTTGGCTCATCCCCCACGTTACCACATCGGACAAGCAATAACTTAAACATTATAATATCACAGACAACGGAACGATGGTGGATTTAGGTTTTGGACACTGGCTTTACGATAGCTGCGAGCTCCCTCATAATACCAACTTCACCTGGTGCGTGCTGACTACTTCCGCTGTTGAAAAATCTAGGTGGATAGTTCTAACTTTTCAAACAAACAGACAGCATGCTTTAGTTAAAAATCTGGCCGTGTTCGACCACTGTAGTTTACGAGACACTCACGTGACTCTAAATTCCAAAAGATATCCGTTTCTCGACCTGAATACTAATTTTGCCACTGGACAGTACAGAATGGTGCAGCAATTTAGGCTGCTGTGTTACGACACCAATGATTTGAGTTTCGACTTGCTTCTGTTCAAGAAAACCTATCCACTCGTTGTGTTAGATTGCTCCAAACAGTCCGAGAGGCTTCAATGCAGAATCGTCGATGTACACGTCAAACTGAAGTTTGGACAGCGGTGCCAGCTAACACTGTCTGTCATGGCTCATTGGTGACAGGAAAATGAATCTAAAGTTGGATAGAGGCAAAGTCTAAGTTGTTTATTATTAAAAAAAAGATATGGCGCTCAAAACTAGACCGCGGAAAAAGAAAGGTGGCTTTTTACTGTTGGCGTTGCTAGGGCCGATTTTGGCCGGAATTGTTGGGTTGTTGGGAGGGACCGCGGGGGGTGGTATCTGCTGTAAAAAAATCACAAAACGATGCAAAAATTCTATCTGAACTCGTGCGACATTACAAGCAAGTGGAAGGTTCCGGCTTGAAGAAAAAAAACTAAGAAAAAACGAAGCATGCCCCGTGGCATAGGTCTTTAATTAAGGCCACTCAAGGTTTAACAGACTTTGATAAACCTTTAACGAACTTGGATTTAAACGGATTAGCTGAAGTAATGAAAATTCCGAAATTTAGAGGTATTTTTTTGTAAAGACACGATTCCCTTGAAACTTAGGCCTACTGGTGAAAACGGAATAGTAAACTCGGAAGATTTCAACGATGGAGATGCAAGTCTCTGGATACCCTATTCCATCATTTTTGGCGAACCCTGTTATATGATAGTTTTAGCAACATGGGTCCTCCCTGGTCCGTCCTTTTTTAAACGTGTCGATGATAAAAAAATATTTTACGTATTTAATAAAAGGAATAGCTCAAATATCTCAACCATCCTGGCTAACGAATCTTTCTAATCTCTTGTAATAAAACTTGCTGAAAGTTAAGAACGAGAATGGTACAAAGATTAACAACGGCATAAAATATTCCTTGGCCCCTTTCATTCAGTTTAACCGTCTGGCTTCAACCACGCACGTCCCCGGTGCAAAGTACACCGGTCTTTAGCACTGGGATGCAAGCAAACAAGTTGCGGGAACACGGGTCCGTCATCCCGCGTGCTGTTGCAGCAAACTCCATCAACAGCTACACAGACCTTAAAGTTCAACAACGGCAAACCATTCGTCCTACACCCTTCAAATTTGGTATGCACCCATCTGAAGGAACCCTCTCGACACCCAAAAAGTTTTATAGCTCTAGCTCCCATAGGAAAAAATCCCGACTTTTGATGCCCAGTGCTCTTCATTGGTTTCAAGTTCCCCCAATCCCAAACTAAACGTCCCAGACACTTCAAACTCGGTGGGCGCCTAGCTGGCAATACTCCCTAGACGTCCAAACAATCTCAGACCCACAGCCCTAGTAGAAGGAGCGCTATTAAATAAACCGGCTTTGAGTGTAGGCCTATATAGGCCTAAATACGTCGACCGTCGATAGCGGTCGAACGAGACGATCTACGACCCTGGGGATAGACTAGATCGCTTTAGGAGGACTAAATACCCCCTGGCTACGAAGTTTTAGACCTAAAACACGAGTGGTTACGGAGAAACAGCATATCTGTGGGACTTGGCCATTTTTTGACCCGCTACCCTGACACCGAGTTTCATCAACTTTAGACTGCCATTTTTTGAGCACCGACACTTTAACCGATTTTCTGTACCTCCCATAATGCTACGAAACGTGCCTCTGGGGTCACCAGCGAGGCAGGTTGGTGCCAGGGCGCCCATCTTCTGGGACCGTCCATCTAGCATCGTCCCCAGGGCGCATGCCGATTTTGGGAATGATCCGAGCACTTTAGGTTGGGTTAGGTTAGTGGGACTTCGCCATTTTTTCGAAATGGTGACGGTTAACATCCATTTCATGCTGCTATAGCTCGGCTTAACAGAGGTCGCACGGACTTGTGGTTGGGCTTAAAATGTGCCGGGGGACGAGGGCTATACTGACACCGAGTTTCATCAAGTTTAGACGGACGGTTTTTGAGCCCCAACACTTTAAACGATTTTCCGTATCTTCCGTAATGCTACGAAAAGTGCGACTTTGGATGCCAGTGATACAGGGTTGGAGGTCGTCCATCAGGGCGCATGACGCTTTTGGCAACTTTTTATTTTTCGTCGCAGGTTTTTTTTTGAATAGCTCGGCTCACAGAGGTGTCACGGACTTGTGGTTGGGCTTAAAATGTGCGCGGGGACGAGGAGGGCTACCATGACACCGAGTTTCATCAAGTTTAGACGACCAGTTTTTGAGCCCCGACCATTTAACCGCGTGACCCTACCTGCGTTAGCAACGCTGGTTTCGTGTGTACGCGGGAGAAGCCATCCGGGGAGCAGCTCGCAGATTTTTCGAGGTCGCAGGTTTTTTTTTCGAATAGCTCGAAAACTATTCGTCCGATTTTGATGGGGTTAGGCTTGTTAGATCGGCCATGGGAAGACCTATCTACCTTCCAAAATTCAGACCTCTAGCACTTCTGGTTCGCTAACTGCACTGCCACAGAGTCTATAGGGACAGTAGTCTCACTGTAGCTCTGGGTGTACTAGCTGTAGTGGCTGTATACCTGGCCAATCAGAGTGCGGCTCTGTCCTGTGTCTCCCCGAGAGTGTAGGGATGCCTTCGGCATGCCTTGGACGATCTTAACTGGTGGTTCATTTGCCTCGGTTAGCAACGCTAGGTGCAGTCGCGAACCTCGCGCGGCCGAGCCTGTTTTTGCAACCGATCAGAGCAGTATTTTTTCAGGGCTTTGGTTACTCCATGCTGCCAAACCATACTTTGGCACGGGTTAGAGGCTCTCGTTTTCATTAGTAGGAATCCCTTCTTCTGCATTAGCAACGCCGATGTACGGGTCCAAATCATAGGTATAGAGGGTAGCTCGGTGAGAACGAAAAGCCACGGTACGCCAAATACATGTCGGACCTTGGGTTATTGAAGTAGGTATGTGGTATGAAAGGGCTTTTGGCAGAATGAGTGCATGTTTGGCCGGAGGAATACGTGATATTCGGCAGATGATGGGCAAGAAGGCGCCTGGTCGCATTTTAGCCGAAGGAGTACCAGATCTTCGGCAGGTGATGGGAAAAGAAGGAGCCTGGTCGTATTTTAGCCAAAGGCATGTACCTAGAGTGCCGCCACGTGGGATATGCTCCATGCTTTCCAAGGCATGAGGCAGCCGCGGCTTTTGAGGTTGAATGCTAGCATTTTAGCCGAAGGAGTGCCAGACCTTGGGCAGATGATGGGAAAAAAAGGCGCCAAGTCACATTTTAGCCGAAGGTGCGCCAGACCTTGGGCAGATGATGGGAAAAGAAGGCGCCAAGTCACATTTTAGCCGAAGGTGTGCCAGACCTTGGGCAGATGATGGGAAACGAAGGTGCCTGTTCACATTTTAGCCGAAGGTATGTACCTAGAGTACCGCCATGTGGGGAAGGCTCCACGCTCGGCTGAGAGATGAGGCAGCTGTGGCTTTCAAGGTTAAATGCTTGCTTTTTAGCCGAAGGTGCGTCAGACCTTGGGCAGGTGATGGGAAAAGAAGGCGCCTGGTTGCATTTTAGCCGAAGGCATGTACCTAGAGTGCAGACACGAGAGATAGGCTCCACGCACGGCCAAGACATGAGGCGGCCGTGGCTTTTGAGGCTGAATGCTCGCATTTTAGCCAAAGGCTATGCCGCAAATTGTCTGGAGACGAGAGCCGATCACGGCCCGAAGGTAGGCTGGCAACCAAAGGCGTGAATGTTTGCACGCAATGCCGCTCCCCGGTGCCGAAGATAGTGAAGTCTTATCCGCAACAAAACGCCCTTTGGTGTCGGGGGCTGAGACTTAGCAACAGGTGTGTCGATGGCATCAAATGGCTTGCGGACGTGCCCGCTATCACGCAAATGGTCTGGAGACGAGCACCGATCACGGCCCGAAAGTAGGCTGGCAACCTAAGACACGCACGCAATGCCGCTCCTTGGTGCCGAAGATAGTGAAGTCGTATCCGCAACAAAACGCCCTTTGGTGTCGGGGGCTGAGACCTAGCAACAGGTGTGTCGATGGCATCAAATGGCTTGTGGACGTGCCCGCTATCACGCAATAGCAGATGAGTCGATCATTACATATGGTTGGTTCCCCGAAGAACCGAGCAGAACTGACGCAAAGGTGGGGAAACTTTGTCGCATCAGTTAATGGTAGTTTCCAAAGAATCGAGGTTATTTATCTGAGGACACACTGGACATGGGCACCAGTGCTGAAGGCAAAAACCTCCACCGCATATGGAGAGATTGGGTTGTCTCACCCGACCAGTAGGAACTCCCTTATTCCATGTTGACAAGAACACACGGGCAGACTAGACCCCTGTCCGCCGCTGGTAGGGACACAAACAAACAACTGAAACCCTACAGTCCTTTCTGGACATCTGTAATACAAGTTGTTGTTGGTCGCTAAGACAAGATCAGATAACGTGAGTCAGAAGGCATTTTCTCAAACAAACAACTGGCACCCTCCACAGTCCCTTCTGGACATCTGTATCAACAAGGCGACAAGTTGTTGGTGACCAAGTTGGGAGGAAGGAGTGGTCCAGTAACTGCAATCATGGATTGGACATATCTTTTTGAGCCAAAAGCGCTTTCCGTTATGATACGATCGCAACGTGGGTCAGAAGGCATTTAACCCAGCCGTTTTCCATTACACAGAGACAGCCTACACCGATGCATGTGTGGTGAATTAGCTCCCTGGCTCCCTAAACCGTTCCTCACAAATGCTGGGTGAGCTGGGGTGGGGGGGGGG
>JAHWFP010033995.1:15006-28535 GCA_023313725.1 Lithobius niger | reverse complement strand
CCCAGCCATTTTCCGTTACACAGAGACAGCCCACACCGATGCATGTGTGGCGAATTAGCCCCACCCCCCTCCGGCTCCCTAAGCAGTTCCTCACAAATGCTGGATTAGCTGGGGGGGCTTTCTGCTGTGGTCAAACATTATGGTGCAGAGAATTTGGCTAAGTCCAAAAAAACCAAGAAGTAGTGAGTTCATTGGAAACCTGAGCTGATTAAACAAGTTGGTCAGAATGCCGAGAATTTGGCTAAGTCCAACGAACTGGTCCTCTGGCTGTCAAAGATTTTTCGGTTAGCAACACTAACTGCACTTTCGAACCGAGCGTGGCCGAACCATGTTTTGCAACCGATCAAAGCACGATTTGTTCAGGGCATTTGCTACTTCATGCAGCCAACCAGCACATTGGCAAAGGTTATTGATTCTCGTTTTCGTAAGTAGGAATCCCCTTCTTTTGCATTACTAACGCTGATGGAGGGGTCCAAATCATACGTATGGAGGGCAAGTTGGCAAGACCGAAAAGCCACGATACGCCAAATACATGTCGGGCCTTGGGTTATTGACGTGCACTAAATGAAAGCAGCATTTGATAGTCCCGACACGTTCAGTCTTTCCAGCACCGATAGAGGTCGGCCATTCATTGTTACGTGATCTTGATGTGCACTAAATGAAAGCAGTTTTTATGAACATCAGCCATGTCCCACCAAGTTAAGCCACATGCTAACAAACCTAAGTCAACTTCAACCATGAAGGGTCAGACGAACACTGAAGGAGAGAGAGAAGGCTCGGTGAGAGATACAGAGCATTGAAAAGTAGGCTGAAGGAATGCCATTTGGTTTTGTGGTACGAATAAGAGAGCAGGTTGGCATGTCCGAACGGATGTGCTATTCTCACATGCCAAGATAACCTGCTGAGAGTTGAGGGTTCTGTTTAGCCATGCAGACCTGCCGAATCTCTCTCAACCACCTCGATGTCCTAACTTAAGGAGTACTGCGGTGGCAACGGTTACTGACTTGCTTTCTGCGGTCTGAGTGCTCTACATCTTCGCATAGTTCGGGTACATGACTGGTGGTGCACACAAGCCAGGCCAGATCGAGTACTTTAAAGGAAGGAGTCCCTGGGTTCGCCTAAATTCCATCTTCTACGTACACTTTGGTACTCGATGAATTCTCCGGAGGAAAGGCAGAATGTCTTTTTATTTATTGCTAGCTGGAACTCCCGGGAACCCTGAAAGCAAAGGGTTAATATAAATTGCGTTCTTCCCTACCACAGAGGGATAAATGCGCTGTGGTGCTGATTACGGCATCGAGTAGTGTCCCGCACATTGCCGAAGGCATGCACTAGGGAAGGGCGGCTGTCTTGTGCAGCTGTGTTCCTGACCGGGCTTCGGAGCAGCGTGCCTGAACACATAAGTGATGGGATTGAGACAGTTCTATAAGATGATTTGGTTCTGTGATGCCGTGTGATCGCATGTACAAAATAAATGAAAGTAAGATGGGCAAGTAGAGCTTGAAACCTGAATGGAAAGCGGGGTTCTGCCAAAGTGGTGAGAGCAAACCTGGAAAAAAATTGCAAAAACCACAAATGCGTTGGGTACGGGAGACACCGCCTGTCCTCGTAACCAAAAAAAGCGTGACACAAAAGAACGATATTCAGAAGTTGGTTGAGACTTACCTGCAGCTTTGTTGATATTGCTGTGCGATGTCGCCGGAAGGCGTTAGCACTTGGGTGCTGGAGGCATGACATTTCGGAGAATGGTAGCTGTTGACGAGCTTTGAGCTTGGAAGCAGCAGTGCCGTGACCTGACTTGGGAGTCTCGGCTCTTGTGCTGTAGATCCTTGGGCGGGCCTTTGATCCTTTGGCTTCGGCCTTAGAGGTTGGGTGTGTCATGCACGGACCGCCGGTGAATGCATTTAAGAGACTGGTCTTGTACTGTGGATGAGTACTGACGCCTTGTCTGGGCCTACCGTAATCTTGCTCTGTCGGTCTTTGATTGTCCCGTGATTCTTCGGATGATTTGGGCACACTGGCTGCGTGGCGGGTACGCAAGGGTAGCAGCCTAGGCATAGCTTATGAGCTTAGAAATGGTGTGGGACTGGACTCACTTGCATAGTAGTCTGGCCGCCCCTCTTGCGCTCAGAACTGGTTCGAGATGATGTTGGTTGCAGGCCCGTGAATCTGGTGAGTCCTGCAGAAAGACTTGCGGCTTGGCCCTACCGTAAGCTTCCTCCGTCGGTCTTCGGGCTATGGACGGGTACGCAAGGGTAGCATATCGAGCCGTGTTTGAGCTCGAGTAGGTGGACGATCCTAACTTGCTTGCTTTGCATGTCTCCGTCTTGGATTGGGAGTGCTTGAGTGGTGGGCGAAGTGGTTGTTGCTTTTTGTTGTTCCTTGGGATGCGATGACCCGTTGGGCAAACGAGTCTGGTGATGTGCTAGCAGAAAGCCCTTGCACCTTAGTGGGTTGGCCCTATCGTAAGCTTCTTCCGTCGGTCTTCGGGCTATGGACGGGTACGCAAGGGTAGCATGTTGAGTCGTGTTCTAGCTGGAGTATGCAGACGATCCTAAAACTTGCTTGTTCCACGTGCGTTCGTGCTCCGGGTTGAGCTTATCAAGTGACAGGCATATCGGCTGTGGCTGGGCATTTCTGAGTCTGTGATGTGTTGGCTGTGGGTGAAAAAGATTGGTGATGTTCTGCTGAATGAGTTTGATGCGGCTTGGCCCTACCGTAAGCTTGCTCCATTGGTCTTCGGGCTATGGACGGGTACGCATGGGTAGCATGTTGAGACGTGTTCAAGCTTGAGCAAGTGGACGATCCTGACTCGATTGCCTTGTGCCTCTGTGTCTTGGATTTGGATTGTTCAGCAGCAGGCGAATCGGATGTGGCTCTGTTCCTCGAGTCTGGGATGCGTTGGCTGCAGGCGAGAGACTGGTGATGTGCTGCAGAAAGCGCTTGGTGCGGCTTGGCCGTACCGTAAGCTTGCTCCGTTGGTCTTTGGGCTATGGCTATGGACGGGTACGCAAGGGTAGCATGTTGAGCTGTGTTATTGCTGGAGTATGCAGACTATCCTAACGTTTGCTTCGTGCCTCTGCGTCTTGGGTTTAGATTACTAGGCAGCAGTTGAATCAGTTGTAGCTCGTGTTTTCCTTGAGTTTAGGATGCATTGGCTATCTGCAAAAGAGTCTGGTGATGTGCAGCTGAATGAGTTTGGTCCGGTTTGACCCTATGGTAAGCTTCCTCCGTCGGTCTTCGGGCTATGGACGGGTACGCAAGGGTAGCATGTTGAGCCGTGTTCGAGCTTGAGTAAGTGGACGATCCTAACTTGTTTGCTTTCGTGCCTTTGTGTCTTTGGCTTGGATTTCATGAGCTGCGGCTGAAATGCTAGGCTTTGATTCGCTTCGGATGGATGTGGCTTGAGTAGGGGAAAAACGTGCCCTTGCTTGTGGCCGGTGGCTCTCCGACTTGCTTCGTGGTCTGTGTGTCACGCTCTCCATCTCCGGAAGGTTGCTGGGTATGCAGGCTGCCGTTAATAAGGCTTGCCGTCGTGCTGCTGTAGGAGGCCGTTGGTGATTTGTTACCTGGTTGAGCCTGCCAGTAGTGATACGCTAGTCTGAAAGATTAAGCCATGCATGTCCAAGTTCATGCCTAATCAAGGTCAAACCACGAATTGCTCATTTAATCAGTTATGGTTCCTTAGATCGTACCATCCTACTTGGAAAACTGTGGTAATTCTAGAACTAATACATGCACACCAGCTCCCACCTTCGGGGTCGAGCGCTTTTATTAGAACAAGACCAATACGGATACGCAAGGGTCCGTTCCCATTTGGTGACTCTGGATAACTTGGCGCCGATCGCACGGTCCTAGCACCGGCGACGCATCTTTGAAATGTCTGCATTATCAACTGTCGATGGTAGGTTAGCGTCTACCATGATTTTTACGGGTGACGGGGAATCAGGATTTGATTCCGGAGAGGGAGCCTCAGAAACGGCTACCACGTTCAAGGAAGGCAGCAGGCACGCAAATTACCCACTCCCAGCACGGGGAGGTAGTTATGAGTCGTATACAAGTCAGTCCTGGCTAGCCTTTCTCTTCGCTGGTGTGATACCGACCATAAATAAGTTGGAGAACTATTGGAGGGCATGACTGGTGCCAGCAGCCGCGGTAATTCCAGTTCCAATAGTGTATATTAGAACTGTTGCGGTTAAAAAGCTCTTAGTTGGATCTTGGCTTCGAGGCGGCTGGTCACCTTTGGTTACAATTGCCGTCCTCGTAGCTCTCAAAATAAGACTGTTGTGGAAACAACTGGCACGGCAGGCTGGTGACGATTTTACTCTGAACAAATTAGAGTGCTCCAAGCAGGCGTGTCCACGCCCACATACCCAAGCATGGAATAATGGAATAAGACCTCAGTTCTATTTTGTTGGTTTTCGGCACCCGAGGTAATGATTAATAGGGACAGGCGGGGGCATTTGTACCACGGCGCGAGAGGTGAAATTCTTGGACCGCCGTGGGACGTACCGAAGCAAAAGCGTTTGCCAAGAATGTTTTCATTAATCAAGAACGAAAGTTAGAGGATTGAAGGCGATCAGATACTGCCCTAGTTCTAACCATAAACGATGCCGACTAGCAATCCGCCGGGTTACTCCTATGTCTCTACGCCCAGCTTTCGGGAAACCAAAGTCTTTCGGTTCCGAGGAAAGTCTGGTTCCAAAGCTGAAACGTAAAGGAATTAACGGAAGGGTACCACAAGGAGTGGAGCATGCGGCTTAATTCGACTCAACACGTGAAAACTCACCCAGTCCGGACACTGAAATGATTGACAGATTGAGAGCTCTTTCTTGATTCAGTGGGCAGTGGTGCATGTCCGTACAGCCACTGCCATGAGCTGGAGGTTAATTCCGCACTAAACTGGTGTGACTCTCGCCTTTAAATAGACTCGGTAGTAGCCGAGGAGACTAAAGTCGACTTCTTAGAGGGGTTTGTGGCGTTAAAGTCGCATGAAAGAGAGCCAGTACATGTTTGTGATGCCCTTAGATGTCCGGGGCCGCACACGCGCTACAGTGGGTGATTCAAGGAGTTTCACGGTCCGAGATGACTCCGGGAAATCTTAGAATATCGTTCGTGGTTGTGATCGGGGTCTGCAATTCTTCCCGTGAACCAGGAATTCCTAGTAGGTGCGAATCAGCATCTCGTGTCGAATATGTCCCTGCCCTTTGTACACACCACCCGTCGCTACAACCCATTGATGACTAGTTGAGTACCTCGCACTGACGTGGCTGCGGTGGCCTTTGTGTCAGTCTGCTCCGTGTTGGAACGAGGTGCGAAACTTGTCTTCGTGAGGAAGTAAAAGTCGTAACAAGGTTTCCGTAGGTTAACCTGCGGAAGGATCACTGACAAGCATCTCATGCTCCACCATGGGTGTCTAAGGAAATGATCATCACTAATGGGAGGAATTCGAACGCAATCAGGAAAAGCCATGGTGTCCAACCAGACGGTGGAGGTTCCCTTCCTCGTCTGGGACTCTGGAATGGGGTAACCACGAGGGTACCAGTCTGGCCCGCATTGTGCGGGTCGGCCCTCACCGAGCTGCGGGATGGCGTGAAGCTGTATCGATCACTGCAAGGCTGCGGTGGGAATAGCATCCCTTTGGCCTTTTCCAAAAGTTTAAGACTCCCCATTTGGGGTCTCGACGGGGTACTTATACCGAGTATCGTGCTCGGAGAGAGTTCGTGGCTCGCCCACGAACGAAGTTCAAAGATGTTCCGCCCAATCAATCCCTATTTGGCGAAAGCTACTAGGCAATGTTGCTGATTTGCCGAAGCTGCTGTTGGTTGTGTGCTGCTCTGTGTTTGGAGAACATCGATGTCGAGTGCAAGATTCGGGAAGAAAGAGGTAACCCAGGGCCTGCTAATAATGTTGCTCCGTCAGGTCTTTGATCGTCCCGTAATTCTCCGGAATCTCTCGGGCGCACTGGCTATGCGGCGGGTACGCACTCGGCAGTATACTGGACTTGTGAAGGGAGGGAGAGAGTTAACCCAGGGCCTGCCAATAATGTTGCTCCGTCAGTTCTTTGATCGTCCCATGATTCTCCGGAATCTCTCAGGCGCACTGGCTATGCAGCGGGTACGCAATCGGCAGTATACTGGACTTGTAGCGAGAAGTTCTCGATTCCCTTCGGTGTCTTTGTGACTTGGATGTGGAGTAGTCGTTATTGTGTTTGCTGGTGTCGGTCTCGTACTGTGCATTGGCGACGCAATCGGCCAGGGCAGATAGCAGTGTCGTGCGAGTCGTAGGGATTAGTTCTTGTGACTAAACCTGAGTGGCACAAAACCGTAAGGTGTGAGATCCGTCAAACCTGGACGGAGTATCACCATCCCGCTTTGACTGGGCGGGATGATAGCACGACATAACTCGGCATTGGTTGGCTTGTTGATGAGGACGGCGTGAGGGTCCTTTGCTCAAAGCTGGTTGGAGCCATTGGACTAGTGGCGATGCTTGATGATGAATCGTTGGGTCATCGCCTTTGGCCTTGGACTTGCCATTCTGATGTGGAGTTGAGCTATTGGACCGGTGGCGACAAAGACTTGGCTGATGAGCACTGTGGCCGGACGTTCTAGGCTGGTCGAGCAGTTTGGACTGGTGGCGACGCTTTGGTGGTGAACGACGGATCCCCCTTGCCTTCGTGCCGGCATATCCCCATTCTAAACCAGAGTCGACCCTTTGAACCGAGTTGCGAGACTGGTGCCTATGTAAGGTGTTCCATCGATGATCCCCCAGTCTTCTTGTGAAGATGGATCCCTTTCCTTAGGTACAACGTTGCGTTTTAAGCTTGTCGAGCTGTTTGGACTAGTGGCTTTGGTGGAGATCTGTATGCCTTTCTAAGCCGGCTGTTGGACCGAGTAACCAAGACAAGTGGTGAGCACTCTCGTCCTTTGGCTACACTGTTCCGAACTGGTTGATTTGTTTGGACTAGTTGGCTTTGGTTGTGGGTCTTGCCGGCAGACATCACTCCTCAGTCAAACTTGACCGAATTGCGAGACTGGTGATGAGCTGTGTAAGTCCTTGATGTTGGGCTCGTTGTTCTAAACTAGGTTGGAGCTGTTTGGACTTGTGGCTTTGCTTGGTGAAGATTGGGATGCCTTTCTAAACTGGGTTGAGCCGTTGGACCGAGTAGTAAACACTTTGTGGTGAGCACTCGTTCCCATTGAGGGTGTGCTGTCTCTGAGCTGCCCCTCTTGTGCTCAGAACTGGTTCGAGATGTTTGCTGCAGGCCTGTGAGTATGGTGAGTCCTGCTGAAAGAGCGGCTTGGCCCTATCGTATGCTTGATCCATTGGTCTTCGGGCTATGGACGGATACGCAAGGGGTAGCATGTCAGGCCGTGTTTGAGCTTGAGTAGGTGGACGATTCTAACTTACTTGCTTTGCATGTCTCCGTCTTGTATTGGTTGTTGCTGTTTGTTGTACCCTGGGATGCGTTGACTGTGGGCAAACGGGTTTGGTGATGCGCTGGCAGAAAACGCTTTAACGTTAGCGGCTTGGCTCTACCCTAAGCTTCCTCCGTCGGTCTTCGGGCTATGGGCGGGTACGCAAGGGTAGCATGTTGAGTCGTGTTCAATCTGGGGTATGCGGACAATCCTAACTTGCTCGTTCCATGTGTCCGTGCCCCGGGTTAAGCATATAAAGTGACAGCTGGGCGTTTCGGAGTCCAGGATGAGCTTTGGGTGAAAGAGACTGGTAATGTGCTACTGAAAGAGTTTGGTCTGGCTTGGCCCTACCGTAAGCTTCCTCCGTTGGTCTTCAGGCTATGGACGGGTACGCAAGGGTAGCACGTTGAGCCGTGTTCGAGCTTGAGTAAGTGGACGATGCTAACTCGATTTCCTCGTGCCTCTGTGTCTTGGATTTGGATTGGTCCCTGAGCTGGTCGGAGCAGTTGGACTAGTGGCGACGCTACGGTGGCGAGTGTTATGCCATTCTGAACTGAAGTTGAGCCGTTAGACCAGCAGAAAGACTTGGCTACGAGCAGGGTGACCCTACTGTCTGATATGCCAGAGTCGTGTGCGTCTGGGCATTTCTGAGTTCGTGATGTGTTGGCTGTGGGCGAAAGAGTCTGGTGATGTGCTTCTGTAAGAGTTTGGTCCGTCTTAGCCCTACCATAATCTTACCTCGTCGGTCTTCGGGCTGCGAGCGGGCAGGTAAGGGTAGCATGCTGAGCCGTGTTCTGTGCTTTGAGTAAGAAGACGATCCAGACTCATTGCCTAGTGCCACTGTGTCTTGGATTAGGAGTGCCTTAGCTGCTCTGTGTCTGGAGAACATTGATGTCGAGTGCGAGAATCGGGTATGAAAGACTGTGAGCCCGGAGCCTGCCATTTATGTTACTCTGTCAGGTGTTTGATCGTCCTGTGAATCTTTGGAATCTCTCGGGCGCACTGGCTATGTGGCGGGTAGGTTTCAGGTAGTATACCGGGCTTGTAGTGTGTGAGTGAAGCCAGCCTGTGGCCTACCAATCATGTTACTACGTCAGGTCTTTGATCGTCCCGTGAACCTTCTGAATCTCTCGGGCACACTGGCCATACGGCAGCTAGGTTACAGGTATTATACTGGGCTTAGACTGTTTAAATGAAAGAGCGAACCCGGGGCCTGCCAATTATGTTACTCCATCAGGTCTTTGATCGTCCCGTGATTCTTTGGTATCTCTTGGGTGCACTGGCTATACGGCGGGTAGGTTACAGGTAGTATACCGGGCTTGTTGCGAGAAAATAATTCCCGATTCCCTTCAGTGTCTCTGTGACTTGGATGTGGAGTTGTTATATGCTGGTGTTGGTCTTGTACTGTGCAACGTTGATGCTATCGGCCAAGTGGCAATGTCGTGCGAGTCGTAGGGATTAGTTCTCGTGACTAAACCTGAGTAGTGCAAAACCGTGAGATCCGTCAAACCTGGACGGCGCATCACCACCCTACCCAGGAGGGACGAGAGCACGGCATAACTCAGCATTGGTTGGCTTGTTGATGTGGACGGCGTGAGGGTTCTTTGCTCAAAGCTGATTGCAGCCGTTGGACTATCAGCGATACTTCGGTGATGAGTTGTGGGTCCTCGCCTTCGGGCTTGGATCTGCCATCCTGATCTGGAGTGGAGCCATTAGACCGGTGACGAAAGACTCGGCCAATGAGCACTGTGACCCCGACGTTTTAGCTGGTCGAAATGTTTGGACTGGTGGCGACGCTTTGATGGTGAGCGACGGATCCCCCTTGCCTTCGTGCCAGCAGATCCCCGTTCTAAACCGGTGTCGACCCTTCGGACTGAGTTGCGAGACTGGTGCAAACGTAAGCTGTCCCATCAACGATCCCCCAGTCTTCTTGTCAGGATGGATCCCTTGCCTTTAGGTACGACGTTTTGTTCTAAGCTTGTCGAGCTGTTTGGTCTAGTAGCTATGGTGGAGATCAGCACGCTTTTCGAAACCGGCGGTTGCACCAAGTAAGCAAGACGTGTCGTGAGCACTCTCGTCTTTGGGTACACTGTTCTGAACTGTTCGAGCTGTTTGGACTAGTGGCTTTGGTTGTGGGTCTTGCTGGCAGACTCCACTCCTCATAAGTCAAACTAGACTGAATTGCGAGACTGGTGATGAGCTATATAAGTCATTGATGTTGGGGTTGATGTTCTAAACTAGGTTGGAGCTGTTTGGCCTAGTGGATTGGCTTGGTGAAGATTGGGACACCTTTCTAAACTGGGTTGAGCCGTTGGACCGAGTAGCAAAGACTTGGTGGTGAGCAGTCGTTCCCCTTGAGGGTGTGCTGTCTCTGAGCTGGGTGGAGCAGTTAGACTGTGGCGACGCTTTGGTTGTGAGCGACGGATCCCCATTGCCTTCGTGCCGGCAGATCCCGGTTCTAAACTGGGTTGAGCTGTTGGACCGGCAGCAAAGACTTGGTGACGAGCAGCTTGGCCTCGCCTTCGGGCTTGGAAGGTTCTAAGCTGTTTGAGCCATTTGGACTGATGGCAACGCTTTGGCAGTGAGCTTTGGGTTCGTCCTGTGGCACATCTCCAGAGCGCTGCCGGACCTATTGGCGATAGTGGCGGTGGGCCCTTTAAGCTCGGAGAGGTAGTAGCAGCATTTTCTTGGGTCAGAGCAGTTGATCTAGTGGCTTCGTTTCGGTGACGAGTGGTACGCCATTCTGAATTGGAGCTGAGACCATTGGACCAGCACCAAAGACTGGTTGGAACTTGTCGTTCCGAGCGTTGCCGGTGCTAGACTAAAGTGGGTCTCTTGTCGTTTATGCATCCTTAGATCAGTTTGGCGGGTCTTTTTAGGCCTTTTAATCAACTTGAACAACGATCTTTTATCATTTCACCCATCTTTTAAAATTTGTGGGCAGGCGTAAGTGACCTTTTATCGGCCCTGCCCTGTTGTGATTGTTTTTGCGCGACAAATGAATTACATATTTATTATTTATTACCCACAGTGATAACGTCATATGAAGCAGTACAGTATGGCGTAAGTCACTGTAGCACATTTGTACAATGCCCTCTTTAAAAAGACTTGGAATGGTGTCGTATACAATTTGTAAGCTTTGAATAAATTTTGTATTTTGTATTTTGTTTGGACGATTGTATCGTAGAAAACTTCACATGTCCTTAGTTTGGATCAGAGACTTCTTTGAATCTTTAAATGTCATCTGTCAATTACCCAAATTTTTTCGGTTTGTATTGATGGAATCTTTTGTCGATGTCATCCTTGAATTTCCCGAAGACGTTTTTTGATTTGCTGGCCTTGGAGCTACCCAGCATTTTTGCCTTGTGAATATGAAATACATAAAACATAAATTAGCTTTCATATTCTTTAAAAAACGTACAGCCAATTCCATACACACAAAACGTAAGACGAAAACATGTCATCTCTCTCTGATACAAATCAAAACTGTGCCCTAAAAGGGCGCACTCACAACTTGAGATGCAACATGTCTCCAACCTAAGGAACAGTTTAAAATTGGGCCCTATATATGGGCACATGATCAACAGGGGGACAAAACTTTACAGTCACTAACCCCTGTCAGCATGTTACTGTTAGGTTAATTTGTTAAGTTGGGGCAGTCTCACACAAAAAAATATTGCTGTTACATAGAAATAAAAAATAATAAACCAGATTGATTATTTAGTTTACAAATCTAGTTTAATAGGTTTAAATCTTAAACATTTTAACCGGTCTTCACGGATTGGAGGCTGTGCCAAAGCATTTGGACTGACAACATGCTTTCATTTTTTCTTCTTCTTAGCAGAGCCTAGAGCACTAGTAATTAATTCAGGATTTTCAATAGTTTCATTAGTTTTAGCAGTTTTTTGAGTGGAGGCGCTAGTGCTCAGGTTAGTTGACATCATTAACAATGTACTTCCCGTTGCGGCCTGTCTAGACTACACTTTTCAGGGGTCAAATTCTGATTGGGTGATCGACTCTGCTTGTTGGATGCAGCACCCAAATCAGTCGCAATGTGATTGGCCAGCTCGGGAAAGAAACCACCTGATCTTCGATTAGTGTGTGAGATTGGTTGATTGCTATCAGGCGAGTTGTCAATTTCGCGACCCCTGAGTTGTTCAGTATAACGCCTCATTGTCAATTCTTGCTCATTTCTAACTTTGAACTTTGAATGTTTGAGCTCTTTTACAATTTTTTCTGTCAACCTTTTTCAACCCACAGTAATGTAGTAATTTCGTGCCCAGACTAAGGAATTCTCATTTAATTTGTAAGGAGACTTCTGTAACGTATGTTTAATCTGTTCGTGCTGCTTTTCATACGCTACTCTCCCTGGTGATGGAAAAATTAAGTCTAATTTAGATTTAATTTCTCGGCCCAAGAAACGTTTACGTGGTGCTTGCTGTGTTGTACAGTTAAGGGTGTTTCTAGAAGTTATTAAATAATGATTTACTGCATGCCTCATAGAACTGCTCTAAGCACACTCAGCTTTATAGGCTTTCTTAAAGTTTCAGAAAAAATTTCTGCTTGTCCGTTACTGAACGGGGCCAATGGAGGACTTATAAGGTGAAGTACGCCATTAGCTTTCAAATATCTTGAACTCGTAGCACGTCCACTGAGTTGTATTATCTGTAACTAACCTAGACATTAGGTCAAATTCTGCATAAAGTCCTCAACAATTTCATTAACTTTTTTGGAAGTTGTAGCCTTCATTATTTTTCCAAAAGTAAATTCCGAGTATGCGTCAACAATAATTAGGAACATAAATTCGTCCAGTGGCCCACAAAAATCTGTGTTCATGCATTTAGTCGGCTTGTGGGTGCTTGGGCCCAGCTGGTTTCTCGTCTTTATTTTGCTGACATGAGTCACATGTTTTCACCTTTTTTCCAGTTTGTCATCCATACCTGGCCACCAACATTTAGACCAAGCCCAACCTTCGATTTTCACAATCCCACAGCACCCACTGTACAACTTTTTAAGTACTTGCCTATGAAACTGAGCAGGGGCTCTCGACCCCCAAAAGAATACCTCACAATCGATGGAAATTTCATTGTGATGTATAGAGTACGGTTTAGTCTCTGAATCACTGATACACTCAGGTCATCCGCGTTTAGCATACTTTAAAACCGTTGAAAGAATAATATCCTTAATTGTAGCTTTAGCTAATGTATCTCGTTGGATAGGCACTGTTTTGATGCACTGTGCTGCCAAAACTCGGTAGGGTTTAGTTTTGTCTTTAAATTTACGTGTATTGGGTAAGGGCAGGGAGCTTAGAGCATTAGCTGTAAGGTTTGCCTTCCCCACTATATGTTAAAATGTGTAATTATACCCATTTAACGTGAGCTCCCAGTACTGAATACGAGCAGCAGCCATGTGTGGTATACCTTGCTTTTTCCCATAAATCCATAACAGCACTTTCTGTGTCAGACTGGAGAATGAAATGTTGAGCGTAGAGATACTTACGATATCTCTCTATTCCCCAGTACACGCTTAGCGTTTCTGTTGAAATGAGAGTTGCCGTGTTCCACTGGAGTTAGTAACTGGGAGCAAAACCTATGAGACCATTAATACCGTTTTGAGAAGTTTCAGCACTTTTTGCAGATAAGATAGAGTAACAGCCAGTATCGTGCACAAATAAAACCACACTACGTTTCGGGAGGACAACCTCCCGTTTTCAGGTAAAAATAAATAAACACTAAAACATTTTAAAAATTCATGGCGGTATCTGCCGAGTCACCAAGTCTATTAAAACAAACCATTCAGGCATGGTCAAGGCCTAAAACTTTACAATTTTTAAAAATATATAACATACCAAATGATACACCATGTTACGTAACATGGTGTATCATTTGATATGTTATATATTTTTAAAAATTTTAAAGTTTTAGGCCTAGACCATGCCTGAAGTTTTGTTTTTATAGACTTGGTGATTCGGCAGATACTGCCATGAATTTTTAAAATGTCTTAGTATTTATTTATTTTTACCTGAAGACGGTAGGTTGTCCTCCCGAAACGTAGTGTGGTTTTATTTGTGCATGATACTGGCTGTTACTCTATCTTATCAGTACCGTTTGG
>JAHWFP010033995.1:0-14606 GCA_023313725.1 Lithobius niger | reverse complement strand
TTTGTGCATGATACTGGCTGTTACTCTATCTTATCAGTACCGTTTGGTACCACATACGTGAAACAATAGCCTACCCTGTACGGTGATGCGTCACAATTTATTTTGAGTTTAAGGTTAGGGTTGTAATGTACCAAAACCCTAGACTGCACAAACAACTTTTTAACAACTTTGGTTTTTAGCATTCTTTCCCCATACCCATTTGACTTTGGGGCTTAACAGCCTAGTAATAGGTGCTAAAACTCATGCTAGGTTTGGTAGGTGTTTAGAGTATTGGTTTATAAAACCCAAAAAATGTGCAATTCTTGTACACTCTCGGGGTGTGGCGCTTTTACAATTGCATCAGTTACTTCCGGTAGTGTGTGCATGCAACCCTTGTCTATGATATGGCCAAACTATTTAAGTTTAGGCTGCGACAGTTTGCATTTGTCAATCCCAAGGCGCAACCCAAAGTTCTGCAAATCTAGCAGTAGCTTGTGCATAGATTCGTTATGTTGATGACGATTTCCCCTGAGTAATATGTCCTCATAAATCATTTGACACTCTGAATTTTTGCCATAAAGCTGTTCATTAATTCTGGAAAAATTTGGGGGCTGCTACCCAATCTGAGGGGGACCCTTTGCCACTTGAAAAGACAAAGCAGCGTGATAATTTTCAATGGGTCATGCAAATCTTTGTCTGATTAGATTTGTAGAAAAGTGTTCTTGAGATCGATCTTGCTAAACGTGTCACAGCTTGCCAAATCCTTAAATAATTCGACATCTGTTAGCACAGGGTAATGCTTTATTTCAAGTTGTGGATTTACCGTAGTGCTATAGTCGCCAATTACTCGACTATAACCTGTTCGTTCGGTTTATGAATGATAACGATCGGAGTCACCCAGGTGCTGGTGGTGACTGGTTCCAACATAACAGTGATACGAGCCACTTTATTTCCCATTATCCGTTTCATTCAAAGCTACTGCACTGGCCTTACTTTTCCGTGATAGGCTTAGCATCAGCCTCTAACTGGATTTTAACTTTGTATCCACTGAACATGCCCAAGGCAGGTTGAAAAAATTCAGGATATTTTGATTCGATTTATTTACTGTTCAGTTTTGGACAAGTTTGAACATTATAATTTTGTAAATCCCAAAATTTATCCATTTAAAACATAAATTTAAAGATTCAATCTTTACCAAGTAATGCTGGCCTATTGTTACCTGATACTATCACATCGACATTTTGAGTTAAATCTCCAATTTTAACTTTGATATTAATAATACCAAGAACACTATCAGGTTCGCCATTGAACTGATTCATAGAAAAACAACACTGTTGAAGTTAACAATCTGAAAAATACTGCTCGTACCATGCAATGGGAATAATGGGTCCATCACAACCACTGTCTAATTGTAACAATTTATTTACATTAATAATGCAATGATTCCACCATTTGGCAGCCTTAGTGTACTTTGATGTGCTAGCGAAATTTATGCCTAGTGTGTTGTTGGAAAGATAATCGCTGCCACTCTAAAATTGATTATCAGCCTGGCTCGAGTATGCAAAGGTCGAGGGCAAACAGACTCAGTTTCACTTTTAGATTCAGCCGTAGATAATTCGTTATCACGCTGTAAATTGTAAACTTTTATACCCGGGTTTAACTTTAGTTTTCCTGCAAAATTTTGTCTTGAATGAGGGTTTCTCGGGCGCCGACACCCATCTACGTTCATCGCTAGGCTATTACTTACAGGCGGCTTTTAGATTTCCCTTTTGGTGATAATGCCCACAAGAATACTATTTATACTTGCACCTCGATTGGATATGTCCGGGTTTTCTGCAACAAAAACACCGGATGCTCGTGCTTAAAATTCTTGGATTTATTTTGCGTTTAACAAAATTCGTTGCTACCGAACCACCCACCCCCATTTTAATTTGGTCAACATTGCTGCCTCGAGAGATAAAGCCAATTCCGTATATTCTTTTAAGTGATAAGGTCAACTAATACGGCCTTGATTACGTCGTCGTAACTCGTTTTGCCAGGCGATTCCAGGGCCAAAATAGTTAAAATATGTTCAAACATCTCACAGCCCACACTCGCCACCAAAACATCGATGGGTCATCATCCACGATCTATTTGACCTAAAAAAATATGCTAACCGCTAAGCATATTTCTCCCAAGAGATTTACTCATTATCGAATCGCTCTAATAAACCACTCGAATAAGAATTGACTTGTGTACCAAATTTCATGGCTTTTACCTCGATATGCATGATTAGCTCAAATTCTGTCCCGTAACAGCTGTCCCGCACTACACTTGGGGATTGAACCAATGAACCAATTCTCAAGTTTTATAGCTTAAAATATAGGCATGAAGATGGCCTTGGGCATTTTGAAAACTATTTTAATTGTTGTTATTCTTCTTCTTGTTAGGGAAATTTTCCTCTCAACTACAGTAGAACCAAAGAATTAATTTTCGGTTTTTATAACTTAAAATGTAGTATTAAAAAGGCTCTCTTATAACAGTTATTTTTTGGTGATTACAGTATATTTTTCTGTGTTATTCTTGCGGCAACAAGAAAAAAATAAATAGATATCACCAATAAAAAATAGTGTTAAATAGTGCTAAAGTGTATAAAATACGGATGTAAGCCTTAAAAACTTAAAGGTCTAAAGGAACAGATATTAGAAAAAGACATATAAGTCATCAGTGTCACATTAATATGTGTAAAAGAAGCTCCAGCTTGTTTTTTGGGACGCTGGAGATTCTTTTACGTATATTAGTGCGATGCGATAACTTACATGTCTTTTTGTAATAACTGTTCCTTTTGAGCTGCAAGTTTTTTAACGCTTACATCTGTATTTTATATGCTTAAGCATTTTTTAATACTAATAAGTCACGGAAAGAAATCGCTTATATGTGTTGAAGGTGGAAAGGTACGTGACAAGAAGTGTGGTTTATCGCTGCATGCAATTACATGCATTGGTTAGAAGCTATTTAAATGTGTCAAGTGTGGACAAGCTTTTGCTCAGATGTGTTATTTAAGGACGCACATACTTCTAGACAGTAGGAAGAAACCATTTGAATGTGTTGAGTACTTTAGCGATACAGTATACTTAACAGTGCGTGAGTACACAGTGGAAAGAAAACGTTTGAATGTTGTGGGTTGCTTTGTCGGTTAGTGTGTTTGTCTATTTAATGCAAGCTAACGTTCGTAATTTTGTTCTGATCTGGTTGACATTTTATATCAAGGATGCTGTCATTCAGGAAAGAAACGAGTTTGAAGATGAAATACATTCCACACACATTTTAGAGACAAAGCCAGTTCCAAGATGAATTCCTTGTATTCAATACCTTTATATGGTTGCCCTCTACTGTGCACACACGAGTGTCTTTTTGACCAAGTGAACGAAACGAGAATTTTGTTTTGATTTGGTAGGAGTTTCACGACAAGGGAGCCTTCATGCATGAAATTCACGAGTTTGTAGATGAAAATCCAAGATCAAATACATTTTTAGATATAACTGTATTGTCTGCAGATAACTAAGCCGCTTTAGCAGCTGGATTACGTGACCCATGTGTCTGCAGCTAGAAATCCTGAGCACTTCATTAAAAAACCAAAGCTATGTGAAAGGCCTTTTAGTATCGCCAGCCTATGAGAGGTGCAAAAGGACTGGAGCATCTATTACGCACAGCAACTATTTGTACAACTTAGGCTGAAAAAATAAAACAGAAAATACCGGAAATCTAACTACCAATATAATAAGGAGAGGATTAGAAAAAAATTGAAATAGAAGGAGTGAAAGTTTTGTATTTAAAGATTGAAAGGATAGCAGACTTGTGCTTTAAGGAAGGAATGGAACCGCTAAAGGAGTAAACAAGAGGCACATAACTCACATGTAATATTTAATTGGCTAGAAGGATATATAAACATTTTATTTAAACTATACAGTTTGAAACATATCTATTAAAATCGATGCCTTAGAATTAATACTGCATGCTGTTTTGCAAAGTTTTTGTTGCTTCAATAAATTGCTGGTTTTGTAAAATTTATGCGTTGAACTAACAGTGTCAGGCAGCTTTATGTACAGTTATTATTCAATTGGAGTCATGATTTTGATTCGCACACTTTCTATTCATAGTTTGAATTGATCAACCGAGAGCGGGTACCATGCTTAAGCCGGCAACAGTATGAAGATTGCTTTAAACAAAACTTTATCGAAGTTCGAGCAAATGCAACAACATGCAGGTAGGTTTTTTTTACCAATAACAAAATAAAAGTTAACCACTATTTGTATGATGCTTTGATTTTTTTTTTAAACATATTGTTCTTTGATTGATGTATTTATTTTCTCTTGCACAACTTGGTACAATAAGATTTAGCACAGATACCCACATAATACAATAGTTTCAATCTGCATTTTATCCTTTGTAGTTCGATTCATGCAGCTGTGCCACTCCTCTACATATATGAAGATAATATATTTTCTATTTCTTTTCTTTCTTTGTTCCTTTTCATAATCTAAAATTCCTGCCTTGACAACAGAACCCACATTTGTGTTCCATTTGTCCTTTCCATAAAACAATCAGTCAAAAAAGTCATAAATCATACCGCTGTGCATGGAATCCAGTGTTTGAATATTTATAAAGTCTGTTGACTATGCTTGGATGGAATCAATTTTGAGAAACTTAGGTGGAAAACCCCCAACTTTATGGCCCAGAAACAGCATATAACTTGTAAGCATGCGGGCTCGCCAAAGGTGCACATTAATGTCATGGTTTCTAGCCATTGCTTTACAAAGGTTTCTAGTTCCCATTCCTAAAATATTCCTTCATTACCTTTAAAATTTGGTATACACCTGTTCATATACCCTTTAGAAACCTATGCAGTTTCAACGTGAAAAACATACTATCACTGGAGTGATTACCGAAAGCCCACTTTGAGTTATAGGCCTATTATGGAGACGATGTAAACCAATCGGAGTAGTGTAGGAGCAAGCCCATAACATCAATATTGACCATACTCGGTGTGCAAATTGGGTTTGGAAGTAGGTATTTTGGGTCCAGTCATTATTTGTTGCCAGTGGGGAGGCGGACGAAATTGGGGGGGTCATGAAATTTGTGGACCTTCTCGCAGGGTGGGTCACAAATTGTTCACGTCCCGTCAAGAGGGGGGAGTCAAAAACACACTAACCTAACTGTAAGAAAAAGTCATTTTTGGACCTCAAATAGCACTTTCACTAGTCAAATTTTCTAAAAATGCCTCAGCTTAAAGGTGGTCCCCAGACCCCCATGATGTGAGTGTTTACATGGTTTTGAAGCTATTAGTACCACTACTGTAATTTTATTTTTTACAAATAACTTTGTAGAAAGGCTTTTGCACGTGGTTTCTTGACTTCTTCGGTCTTACAGGTGCTGACTATGTTACGGTTGTGGGCATACGAGCAAACAGTGTGTTCTTCTTATTTGTTGTATGAATCTCGACAAGAGATGGGTTTAAGGAACATTGTAACTGTCGGTTTGGAGAGCGTCTTACTTACTTTGACTGCAGCAATAATATTGGCTACAGGAAATCATCTGCAGAAAGTCTCAATAGACATATGAGAAGTGCACTTATTTTTTTTGGGGGGGTCACACTATTTTTGGATCTTGAGGGGGGGGGGGTTCTCAAGTTTTCTCAGTGTGTCGAATGGGGGGTCATCAAAAATTTGGTAGTCACTTTTTCATTTCCTCCCCCCTCCCCCAGAATTTCATAACGATCGGATCTTTTTGGAAATTGTAGTTTATTTTTGGTCACAAGTCAACAGAGCACGACAATTGCAGTCATTCCCACCTAACTTGGCAGGCAGACGGGATGTGGTATAATAGACGTACAATCCTGTCCAAAATTAAACAAACAAGGCATTGTTGATGCAAATGCATGCTGTAACAACGCAGAAGGCAAGTTGATAGAGATGCATGAAGGCGATTGTTGTCACTTTCTATTGACATACAACAGTGTGTGGAGATCCAAGAATGTCAAAATATCGCTTCTGTTAAGAATTACAATTACTGACTGTAGTTAGGTAATTTACAGCTCATAGATTCCCTTTGAAAATTCTTTAATTTTTTTAGAATTTATGTGTCTGGGTTACTATCTTTTGTTCCAGTATTTAATGTTTCGATTTCTCTTCGGCTATAATACCACAAGTGCTTCTATGAAACCGATAATTTGTGTGTTTTAAAACGAAACTCCTTTCCGGTTTTAAATTTGTTGGAAAGGAGTTGAGGGCTAAAACACAGAAATTATAAATTTCATAAAAGCATGAGTGGAATTCGGTTTGATAATTTTTGTTTTCTTTCCACAAAACGATTCTCTGAAGGAATTTCGTTTTACGGTTTCGATTTCGATTTCCGATTTTATTTTCGCTTTACGAAGTAATTTTGATTTATAGTGTTTAGTGTTTTGTATAATGTTTACCTTTTATGTTTGGTTTACGATGTTTAACTCTTGATTGGCGTGGCAATATTATCCACTATCGCATTTCATCAAGCAACCTGTAACTTCGTTCGCATCGGCATTGGCATTTCGTATTAGGCGTAACCTCATTTTTGTGTTGCTGATATGCCAAAATTAACTTATCTCAACCGAGAAGCATCCTCGGGTTTCCGTAAAAACTGACGATTCACGTAAGTAATGCCATTGACCTTATACGAGCATAACTATTCCTGAATCCTGCCGAGAAGAAGCTTCATGTTTCCATAAAAAATCCGACGATTAACAAAGCTCACGTCATTTCCCTAATAAGGGCATGAAGAAACAGCATCCTCTATGTGAGATACTGTCTAGATCTGTTGTTTGTTTGCCCTCACGCCCATTGAAAAAAGCTTCGATCTGTATAATTACTGAAGCAGAAGGTACGCTGAGGTGTTATCAAACGTAATATCCCAAGAGCTAAGGAAATTATCAGATAATTTTTTTCACCTCGAGTGTTTTGGTCCCTATAAACTCACGAGTGCTATTTAGGCAGACATTAATTAATTAATTAATCTGCCAATAAATAGCACGAGTGAGTTTAATGGGCCAAAACACGAGTGTTGAAAAAAAATTGATAATTTCCAATAGCTCGCTGGGTATTTAGTCAGAGAATTTCACGTCATATTTCAGTATTCAGCACTGTAAATTTCGTATGCAACATTAAACAATTTTATAAAAATTGCGCTGCCGTCCAAATATCGGCACGCCGATTGGCACTACGGCCGCCAGGAATAAAATTGATATTCGCCGCCGCTGAAAAATTTTTCATTGGTGCACACCTCCAAACTTTTTACTTTAAACAATTCTGTAATAATAAATTAATAAATGCAGTACATAATTTTAATTTTTCTAAAATTGCAAGAGTAAATAAAAAAACAAAACAATCAAATACGGACTGTAGTGAAGCGTAATAAATTTCAAAACGGTGTTCGGAATTTGTTGCTAGGTTACGTTGACGTTAGGCCTAACTCAAACACAGACGGATTAACGTGTTTCGCCACCGGCTAATATGTGTGATTGCAGGCGTTGCTAGGTTACAGAAACGAACGACACAGTGCGTATTTCGAAAGACAGGCCTTCCGGACTGTTACTGGTAGGAAAATACATACTTTTATTTGTAATGAATTCAACAAACGTATCGTAACGTGTCAACTGTGTAACGTTTGAAGCGAGTCACTGCCAAAAGCGTATCAACTTCAGAAAGCGCTCGCCATGTTTTGCACAGTTTAGCATTACGCTGCGTCGACCAATGAAAGCTGCAGGATATTGCCTAACTGATTTAGTTTTAAATTTAGCCAATCAACATCGACTTACAATGATAATCACGCAGTAGCTTTTGAAACCTACTGCGTGATTATCACTGTAAGTCGGTTGTGATTGGGCGAATTTAGTACACGATCAAGTAAGCAAATTTCGGTCAAGGAAATTCTCAGTGTAATTCGGTTTCGCTTTCGATTAGCTGGGGTCTTCTCAGTGTAAGGTGACCATGGTCCTTGTTTTGCGGAAAGAAAACGAAAATTCTCCTATTAAAATTAATTAAAAAGAATTAAAAGAAATGACTACTTTCTCACTATTTTCTTGTAACCCACTTTAAATATATTTGCAGCATTCACATGTGTTGAGTGAATGTAGCATAAACTGTCACACAACGGGGGAACGAAAAATTAATACCTGCAACATTTGCTAACATAGGTTCAAGCTAATGTTTCATGACTGAGTCATACGGAGCAGCCAACATGGAAGCGGTCAGCTTTAAGTTATAATAGGGGCCATTTTCTGGATCCAAAATCTAGTGCTGAATTCGAAAAACATTCCCAACTTTCCTTCAGTGTAGTCATGATGCCACATGTAACTACATCAAAGGAAAATTAGGAATCTTATTCATGTTATTTTTAATTTGGAAATAGTAGCACTTTTTTAAACAAAGAATTGGATTTTGGATCCATAAAATACAGTCAGTATTTTTTCTTATTTATTTGAAGAACTTATTAAAAAGTCGACTTACAAAAAAAATCGGTTTGTGTATATTTTAATTTGTCTCAAACAATTCTTATGGTAAACTAATGATGCAGCTGCCGGGTGGCGGGGGCTGGGGAAGTTTCCCTTATATACCAAGCTGGGACGAATTTTTTTTTCATAAATATGTTCAGCAGATTTACGTTAACAATAAAACTGTCCAATATGATGAAATTGTTTAATTCTTCTAAGAAATTCATTAGGTCTCTGTATAAGTTAAAAAAAAACAAATTCGTCGTTCACAATGTTCACTCCACTGTGTTTCTTCGGTTGTTCTCTTCGTAGAGGTAGAAAGGCTTGTAAAACAGCCAATAAGAATACAGTCAGGCTCACGCGAGCCTTGTAGTATAACCAAGGCCGGCTAGATAGAATGCTCACAGACTTCAATTGAGCAGCATTGCCGTCAGGTATAACCCACGCTAGTGCAAGTTAGGCCAATAGCCATCAAGTATCAGCCCAAGTGAGAGGTGAACGGAATTTTGAAAATTTACCTGTTATATATTTGATACGGATGAAAACTGTTCTGTAAATTGTTTAGTAAAAGCTGCTCTGTGAATTTGATGGGGAAGCAAATATCACCAGAAAAATTGGATGAGAGCTAAATATTGATTAGTAACTTCTTGCCTAACAAGGGATTTAAAATTTCGTACTGTAAATAGTGGGGAATTTGTGTGCTCAGTTCGTTTTGTTTTTCTTTAAGAATTGCATGTTTCTTTAGCAGAAGCTTAGTCGAAGTCTTTAGATTATTACATTGCAATTTTATGAATGGCATGGAGTTCATTCTCAAAGTCTACTCAGTTCGCGTTACAGTAAACTACAACTAAAACACAAGACAAATAAAACAATACGTGAAAGTACGCGCTTCACGTTTTTAAAACTAACACTGATAGACAAATTTCACGAACGTCTAACTCATGAGTCTTGGTGACTTTAATTGATACAGAATTTTGTTTCAGTCCTTTTTTGCAACATCCAGGGTTGTTTGGTAAGGTGGTGTTCCGACTTATCCCTTGCTTTGAGATTATTGTTACAGTTCGTTTAAATATTCTGCTGAACTCTGATAAGATTTATTTCAATCATTGAAATTGCTAGATCTACAGTTATTTGTAGAAGTCAGCCTTACAAGACATGCCACTGTATCGAGCACTACCGAATAAGAAATCTCGGATACCTTCAAACCTATTAGCGCTATAAAGTTTATCTTCGAACCCAGAAATTCTACTTACTATTGCTCTGAGAAAATTTTAATCGAATCAAAACTGTATTAGTTTCAAACAGACTAATACGCAAACAGACATAAATAGGCAGCTATGTAGTTTGTTTATGTTAAGGTTATATTATAGATAAAAAATATTTTTAATAAAGTTTGCAACACACGGGTGGGGTAAGTTATGGGTGGGGTATGTTAACAACCATACAGTGGGCAGTTTGTATTTAGCTCTGACTTAACGGTAATCCCTCATAATGTTAATGAGATGACATTATGACACTAAAGTCACTTTTCTAACACTCAAGTTTCAGATCCTAATTGCGTTAAAAAGCTGATCTGGCCGACGACTAAAAACAGAACTATGGATACTTCAGTGCCAGTGGGCGCCAAACACGGAAGTCTGAGAGGCTTTTGGAGGTTTGACGCACTCCCAGCCGAAGCTGTGGTGCCAAATAAGAGAGGAACTATTTAGCTTGGTAATACTATCAAGTTATTAGTGGGATGCCACAATCGGCATGAGCTTGAGGCATCACTGCGCCCATTCTCTACCATAATATACCATGGGTGGCTGAGGTCAGGCTTTAAGCTGGGACCTCTGGCGTATGAGATAGTCGTGCTAACCATTTGGCAATAAAGGTAGTAAATATTTCAGCCCTGTATACTGAGTGTATATTTCTGTTTTAATTTTATTTCCATAATTTACAAGCTATAATAATTGAACTGCCATTCAAGTGTGCAAGTCCCTAGTTTAGTTAGTTTGTAAAACATCTTGTTTAGTTGTAAATCAATAACACCAGTTGTTTTGTGTGTCTCACAAATCGTTCGAAACAATCTCTTCTTTGAATATGTAACGATCGTTTAACCATACTAAATAATAGCAGCGCAACAATACAATAAAGAGCACGCTCATTTCGCACGAAGAGCATTTCTCTACAGCACAGTCATTGTTGAAACAAAATTACTATGTTTATTTACTTTTGGACATGGCATTGTTGATGCAAATGCATACTGTAACATTGGGTCAAAATGGCGCGAATGGTAAAGCGCTTTTTGGTGGACCTGAAATTGAAGGGCGTCTTGAACCAGCGGGACATTGATTCGGGGATAGTGACGGATGCTAAGTATGACGAGGTGCTGAAGATCGCTGGTGATGTTGGCTTGGATGAGATGGATTTGCAGTTGTATGGAGTGGTAGGTGGTAGACTGAGAGATGCTGAACAAAGCTTACCATCCATGGAGAGCAACACTGCAGGTAACAATGACCGTGTGAACAATGGTGAAGCTGACAATGGCAGTGGGAACAATGAGACGGATCAGGCTTTGTTTGGTGAAGGGGCTCGAGTGAAGGGTCAGCGAGGCGTCGTTTGTGATGGTGTGTATGTGCGTGCTGAAGATACACGACAGATCTCAAAGCAAACATATGTTCAGGCTGTGGCGGCGGGTGCAGAGCTAATGGTGGGGGAAGTTGGAGGTGGAGCTGAGCTGGAGGAATCAGGAGAAGATGGTATTGGCCGAGCTGAAGGTCTTCGGGACTTAGCTGCCCTTACTCGACTGTATAGAGGTTGTCTGGCTAATTTGCCCATGGAAAGGACTTTGGTACTCATCGCAAACCAGGCAGGGCGTCCGTACAGCGCGATTGACGTGAGGGATGCATTGGCCCCGATTTTGGACTTAAGAAGAGTGAGCGGTTTGGGTTGGCTTCGGTTAAACAATGTATTCCAGATTCAGTTTGCAGATTTGGAAGCAAAGTTGGCTGTGAAAAGAGTGGGCGCTCTGAGAATTGCCGGGCATCTGGCGACAGTGCACGACTTGCACAATCGACCACTTAAGTTTAGGCTCCATTGGTTACCCCTGGACGTGCCTGATGCAGCTATTACCAGTGCGTTACGAGAATATGGAGAGGTGGTCAGTCTTGCACATGAATTTCACGGAATGGAAGGGCTTCGGCATTGCCATACTGGTGTGCGCTGCGGTGTGCTGCGGCTGCGCGATACTGTTGTACTGGACGAAGTGCCAGATGAGGTGAAGGTGTTAGGGATCCCCGGGCTGCTCTCGTTCTTTGACAGGCCACCTCGTTGCCTGAGATGCAAAATCCGAGGTCACATGAGGCGGATGTGCACGGCCCGATACTGCGCGGAATGTGGAGTGGCCAAGCCGCGTGGGATGTTGTGCGAGCACCTTGCCCCAGTCCCCAGTGTGCCGCCAGTGGTTGCTTTGGTTGAGGATTGTCATAATTTGGTGGATGGTCAGAAAGAGAGTGCTCCTGAACATGATTTGACTGGCAAATGGTCGACGCAGCGACGATCAAGGAGGAGGAAGGCATCGTCATCGAGGTCGGCTTTGGCGTCATCACCGCCACACGTGAAAGTTGTGGCTGTGGAACAAAACCGGTTCTCACCCCTGGCTGTTCCGGATGAGGCGCAAGGCATGCATTTTGTGCTTAATGGAGAAGACAGGGAGCCGGTGTTAGGTGAGATAGAGTTGGTGCAAGGAGAAGAGGGAGGGTCCTTTGGCTGTGTTGGCATGGAGTGTTCTGCAGCACCAGTGTGTACAGTCAGTGGTGCTTTGGGTGAGGACAATGCTGTCATTGGTGTTTCAGAGCCTGAACAGAGTGTTCGTTGGGCTAGTGAGTGTGAAGAGATGACCGGGGGTAGTGATTTTTCAGGTAGCCCCGAAAGTGCTAATGCCGAGTTAAGTGGTGTACTTTTGAGTAGCTGTTTGCCTCCTAGCACCGTTAGTGATGCATGTTCTAGAGTTAGTTCCCAGGAGGGGGAAAATGAATTGTTGGTGGTTCAGGTCTCCCCGTGTCCGAGCCGGAGCCCCTCCCCCCCCCCCTGATCTGATTTAACTTCAATACTTTGTGTGCTTGGAACGTACGGGGAGTGATGAACAAGGGAGAGGATATTGAGGTGTTAAGTTCAAAAGTGGATATTTTGGGGTTGGTGGAAACGAGGCTGCCGTTTGGGGTAACACCTGGTTTGAGTGGATTTGTGGGGGTGGTGAGCCCAGGTCCTTCGGGTGTGCGGCTTTATGCCAGAGATTGGGTTCCTATGGTTGCTCCCCTCCCTGTTCCCCCCTGCCGAGGAGTTGATGCATGTGTGGTAAGGGTGTGGGGAGGAGGGGGTTGGGTCACAGTGGGTATAGTCCATATTGTTGGTTGTATCACTCGACTGGAGTGGGAAGGGTGGGTGCGTGCACTTCCCGGCCCTGTGGTGCTTGGGGCGATTTTAATGCTCATCACTGGGCCTGGGGTAGCAATAAATGTGATACTCGGGGTCGAGTGATATCTGGCTTCTTGGATAACTTGGGTCTTGCCGTGGTACAAAACGGGACTCCGACATTTGTGAGGAATTACAGAGGGGTTGTTCAGGAGTCTATTTTGGACATGTTTCTTTGTACCAGTTGTTTGGCTTCGGGGTTTTCTTTTGAAGTGTCGACGGACCTGCGGGGAAGCGACCATTTTCCTGTGGCTTTGAGGTGGGGAGGGGGAAGAAGGGTGCTGGATCAGGTGTGTCGCTCTGTCCGTCCGGTGGTGGAGGACGGAGATTTCGGCGCATGGGTGAGGAAATGGGGGGTTAAGAAAAGGAAACTTAAGCGCTTCTGCCGACAGGCTGGGGGAGGTAGATTAGTGGCAGCGTGGTGGACTCAGGTGTGTGTTGTGGCTGTCCGGGACAGGCGTCGTGCCTGGCAACGGTTTCTTAGGGTTCGCTCTGACCAGAGGTGGCTGGAGTATGTTGGGGTAGCTCAGGAAACTAGGTTTCTTCTCCGCAGGGAAAAAGCCCAGTATGGCAGCAGGTTGTGTGATAGGGTGTCTCAGGGGCTGCCGCTGTCGCAGGTTTGGGCCATGGTTCGCCCGCAAGATGTTCGCACCACTGTGGCGTGGGGGTTCGGTCAGTCAGGTGAGGTGCTACGAGGCCCACGGATGGCAGAGGCCTTCAATGTAAATTTTGCAGGTGTGTACGACTCCCCGAAGGACCCCGCCCCTCCTTTGTTTGGTGGAGAGGAGTCATGTGAGGATGGTGGGGCAGATGCCCCATTTGAACTGGTTGAGCTCGCAGCAGCGCTAGGTGCCTGTCGCACGGACAGTGCTGCGGGGGTTGACGGCATTACTTACGGTACTCTCCAGAACCTGACCAAGGCCGGCCGATCAGCTTTGTTGGGTTTTTATCAGAGCCGGTTTGACGGGGCCGCAGTCGAGACCCCTGTGCTGGGTAGGGGGAAGGTCAGGTCTGCAATCAGCAGTTACAGGCCTATCGCCCTCCTCTCGTGCGCACGGAAGGTTTATGAGAGAATGCTTGCTTGTCGTTTGGTGTGGCAGGTTGAGGGGTCTCGGAGGCAGTGTGGCACCCAGTTTGGGTTCCGGAAGCACCGGGGGGCTCAGGACGCTATGATGTTCCTAGAGTCCGGCATCCGCGAAGCATGGCTGCATGGCAGCTTTGCAGTTGCGGTGTTTCTGGATATTAGGGCGGCGTACGATATGGTTGACATAGCGTGGGTGGGGTTAGCGCTAAGCCAATTGGCGGTCAGTAAGAAACTGCGTGCAGCGATTCTGGCTCTTTTGGGAAGGCGCGGGTTCGCGACTAGAGTGGGCGATGCATGGTCGGGTGTTAGGTACACTGACAGGGGCTTGCCCCAGGGAAGTTGCCTGAGCCCGATCCTGTTTGCAGTTGCGATCAACTCGGTGCTTCTGGACTTGGGTCAGGCTGTCAATGTCGTTGCGTATGCTGACGATGTGGCTGTATGGCTTGCTGGTGAGGATCTCCCGGCGGTCCTTACTGCTCTGGAGGCGGCGGTAGGCGGCGCATCAAGGGCTTTAGCTGTCAGAGGGTTGCAACTGTCCGGTGCAAAAACCGAACTCATGGTGTTTCACCGGGGATATCCGTGTGG
>JAHWFP010033993.1:33149-60888 GCA_023313725.1 Lithobius niger | reverse complement strand
ATTCTCCCGCACGTGAAAGAGAAGTATATATACTTCCCTTTCACGTGCGGGAGAATTGTTTGCTCACCAGCATCGTTAGTATTTGCTTAAGGGACCATTCACAACGTACGTCACGCTCCAAAGGGGGGTCAGTTCAGTGTGACAAAACGTGGCATGGGGGAGGGGGTCTGTCAAAACTGTGACGTCACACTTTTATATTTTATATAAAGAAAGCATTTTAATACTGTACATTGACGTGCTCAGGTGTCAGGAAAGTAAGGGGCTGTAAAACTACTTCTGGTTGAACTTGTCAGTATTCTAGGAATTAAAGTGGCACTGTCACTGAATGGAAGTCTGCAGAATGTGGTAACAACTAGCGCTATCTAGTACTATCTGCACTTGCTTGCATCAGGCGGAGGAATACACAAGCCATTTCTTTCAACGTGCCACGTGCCTTGTGGAATGTAATATGTAGCTCATTCTGAATGTTAGGTTGGGAAAGGCATGACTTGAATGAAGGTTTTCTCTTCAACCAGTTTTTCCATCCATAATACGACATGTCATTAACACCTACTAGAAGATCTGAAATGGAGGAAATATCAGTGAGATAACCTAAGTATACTCCTGTGTGCATGGAATCAGATACGTCTCCGTCTGACGTCATAGCATTGATTATGGCGAGCTTTAGGTCAACGCTTCGAAGGGTGTTGAGTTAGTTGTACTACAGTATCGGCCGGACCTTGAGAGAAAACGATCACATGCGACTAATTTGTACGGTATGGCTGCGGAAAACACTGCTGCTTCGATTGATTTGTACAATTGCCGAGGACATAGTTAAAGTCCAAAAAATGCCAACTGAGACGCTACCTTTCTTTTCCTTAAAACGCTTTCCGACTACACGAAAGTGTTGGTGTATTTGAATTTTACTTTAAAACTTTGTGATGGCATTGTGACAACTTACATTCTGTACTTGCTACTTACAATTGGTTTTAAACTTAACAAACATTTGTCAAGGAAAGACACGTAAAATTAACCACAAAATAGATGTTACGATTTATGTCTTAAAACTATGCTCACCAACTGTCTGTACAGCCGAATATAACTCCGTCGGTTAGCAACTTCCTCAGTAATATTGCTTCGTAGTCTCACACCCTGCCCCGCCCCCCCCCCCCCCCATGCATTCGAGAGTAGAAGCGCCCCAGAAATGAGCTCGTGCAATTGTCAATAATTGTGGCATCTGAGCGATCCTTGGTAAATCCTAGAAAAATTGTCCCTCTCCATCCGGAGATAATTGTAGCAGTTGAAGAGAACGTTAATTCAACTAGTTCCATTTCCGTTCCATTTCCTTTTTCTTTTATTTGTGGCTTCTCATTTTTAACTGGGCAAGGACAGATACATGTCAATAACTAGGTTTTTTTTTTTAGTTTTGTACAGGTCCACGAAATTACATTCCCAGAAAAAAAAATTTCGGAGGGGGGGGGGGTGAGGTCAGTGTGACATACTTTTTCAGGGGGCTATGAGTAAGTGTGACAAAATGTGACATGGGTGAGGAAGGGGGTCAAAATTTGCCAAAAAAGGCGTGACATACTTTATGAATGGTCCCTAATCTTCAGTCTGTGCCATGCGTCTGGCATTTGCTGATTGGCATTGTTACATAAAAACAATGTTTAAAACAATGTAAAACAATCAATCTGGTCATTTAGAGTTCCCTAACCCCTTAACCATTTGACCAATTAGATAAGGCCTCATGGAAAGGGCACATCTATGGAGCAATGCATGTAAAATGAGCTAAGAATCAGCTTTCTATAACAAATAATTTGATATGTAGAGAGCGTAGCAGAATCGTGTCGTGCCAACAAGTACAAGAAGCCAAAAATGAAAATCACGATTACAGATGAAGTCTAGATTTCCGATGTGACAAATCGGAAATTAATAAAAATTGGTATATGTGTTGACCAAGTCCCAAAGCTCACATACCGAATTTCAATGGAAAATGTTGAAAGACGCCAGAAAAATTAAGCATCGAAGTTTCAGCTTTAATATGGTAGACTGAGGTCAACGCCTTAATTAATAATATCAGATGAAATAAAATGGCAACTTACATTCTGGGCGATAGCAACATGATCTATGCCCTGACTTGCAGCATTGGACTTTTTCACCTCTCTGATAGGCAGCACAATCCTCAACTCCTCTACAAATTTCACATTCTGTGATGAATGGTTGTACAGGGCACACTTCTTCATCTGCAAGACATAAATGAATTACATTGGATTAGTTTAGTAATTTCTAAATTAATCTGTGAATACAGCAAGCACCATGTTAAGTTACATTCCATGCAACCAGTAGCATTAATGTCGTTATCAATGTCAATGCCAAGTGGGCGAAGTTTAGAGCAGATAACGGGTAAACAGGGGAAACACTTGCACGTAACGTTTGTAAAAAGTAACTTTTCGTGCTCTCCTGCTCGTCCTGTGCGAAGCCAAAAAGAATTTTTTTTAAAACAGCATTTTGCCGGCCCTTCTGACCAGGCCAGCTGAAAATTGTTCCTTTCTTAGTTGCTTGTAGCCGCCTGCTCCAAAACCCCACTGTGCTTGCGTGGCGCAGCCCTCCTCTAAACCGAGCTCACAAAGGCTGTCGTCATTTATTTTCCTCTTGATACGTCAGGCGGTGACTCGAGAGGGAAGGCAGGGCTGGTGAAGGTTATGTATGTTTTCCTACGCAAAAGAAACAATTTTCAGCCGGCCCGATGAAGGGGGCCGGCAAAATGCTGTTTCTTATTACCAGAGTGGAAAACATCCATAACCTATTAATTTTGCATGACAAGAGACCTCGTCAAAGTTACCTGTCTTGACGGGCGCCCTAGGATTACCAGCCGGCTGCTCCCCCAAAAGTTTCAACAACTTTGTACTTTCTTCAAAAAACATGAAACAGGAGTGTTGGATCCCTTTCGAAAAAGTTGGCCCTGAAAAGGACCCTTTTTTTTTTAGAGATGAGGTCTTGCTTCCGTCTTCATTATTTTGTTAGTGCTTAAGGAGGCTGCAGGATCACACACCTGGCAGCTACGATGGGGCGGCAGATGATGTGCATGAAGTAGTACGATGTGAGGACGGAGCTATTTCGCCATGAAGCTGCAGTTACAATGTCCGAGACTGGAACGGAATTGTGAAATGCCCAGGAGATGGAGATTGCCCTTAACTCGTGCGCCGTTACTCTAATGCCCTCATTGTTGCAGTTGATGTTTGCAATATCATAAGCACTTAGGATTGTTTCACGAATCCAGTTTGATATGGTGGCCACTTTTGTTTCGCCAAAGCTTCTCTCATAGGGTAAAAATAGTTAATTTCTCGTCTGGTTGTGGTTCATGCAGTGGTACTGCCTGATAGAGGGTGTGGACGTCTGACCACCAAAGAAGCGTTTACATTAGAAAGTCTGGACCTATGGGACAGTGATGGTTCGGGTGGAAGGGTCCAGTTCCCCATGTGTCGATTCAGCAGTGATAATGGGGTCTAGTCATCCATCTGCCGTAGGGTATTAAAACTGTCAATTAATCCATCTTGCCGATCAGAGAATTTAGCTCTGTTAGGGAGTGGGTGCGTTGGTGACGTAAGAGACGTGCATGTTGTATGATGTCCTCCATCCTGTCTGGGAAAGGCATTATGGTTTCTGATTTGAGGTTGAAAGCTACCCCTATGAACAGTGGTGTAACTAGTTGGGGGGGGGGGGGGGGAGCAAAGGAGCAATTCACCCCCTCTGTGAGATTTTGAAAGTTTATTCGGCAAATTGGCCAAGTCATTTTTTCCATAGGTGAAAAATTATTTACCGTCAGATGGCAGCATTTTGAGGTCAAAGACGCAACTTTCATCTTAGCTAATTTATACTCCTGCTGTTTTTCCTTTAAATCACTAAAGTAACCAGGTAACAAATGGAGAAATACGAAAATCAGTAAACATAAACAGTAAGCATTACTAACTCCATATTTTGCTTAAAATTCCCAACATTTCTAACAAAGTATTAGTGTTTAAAAAATAAGTATCTAGTATGAAAAACTGAAAGATTTACATTACACAATTTTTTTATGTGTATCATGCAGTCAGCAAAACTGGTTTTATAAAAATGTTTCCAACGACTTTACAAGGACAGAAAATGCCGGAAAATAGCAAAAAATGCATCTGCTTCCGGGGACTCTTATTCGGTTCTCCTTCTACACCATTTGGCTAAATGCCTAGTGTTGCCCCCTCAGTACAAAACCCTAGTTACGCCACTGCATAGGAAGATAAACTCTTGGGATGGTTGAAAGTCTCGACTTCTTGATTTTTATACCAAAGCCCGATTGTTTTGAGAAGGTTGACAGCGTAGTCTCTGTTGTCTTGGAGCTTCAAGGGATATTGGCTGTTTAGTAGCCAGTCGTCGAGGTACGCGCTTGCTTCCAATTGCATTTAGTGACGGTGGACGAGAATCGGCTTTAGGATGAGTGTGAATACTCTGGGAGCTGCATTGAATCCGAACGGCAGACAACGAAACTGGAAAACCATGCCTTGGTACAGGAAGCGGAAAAGGTGTTGAATGGATGCGTGGAGGGGGGACATGAAGATAGGCATCTTCTAAGTCGATTGATAGAGTTTAGTCGTTGTATCTTAGTGAGAGGCGAATTGATCCCAGTGTTTCCATCTTGAAATGCTGGTTTTCCATGTAATGGTAGAGTGGTTTTAAGTTGAAAATCATCCTTTCACCCTTCCGATATTTTGGATCACAGGATGATGTGACTATAGAATCCTGGTTCAAAAGGAGGGTTGCATTGTTGACTTGCTTCTTTTTGGAGTAATTTGTGGGTCTCTGCCGTTAATTTTGGAGTTGGTTGCGACGAATGTTCCCAGGGAGGTGATCAAGCAAGGGGTGGCTTTGAGATGAATGTTGGCAGAAATCCGTTCTGGATTATAGAAAGCATTTGTTGGTTGTTTGTTAGTTTTCTCTAGGCAGGGAGGTGGTGCTGAATGTGAGCTATGACTGAGCGTTGCAAAGGAATAACTGGAGTCATTGGTCTCGTTTTGAGAAGCTTTTCTTGCCCGGGGATGAGTATCGGCTCCTTCTATCCGGGGTCATGCTTTTGTCGTTGTGGTTCTTGTTCCTGGCTTGGTTGTTGCGATAGGACTGGTTTGATCGAAAGGACTGATTTGAATGAAGGCTGATTGGAGTCCGTGCGTCGAATGTCAGTGTTGGTCGACCAAGGTTTCGGCTTTGGCCAATTGTCGTTACTTCATTGGCTGGTAAAAGGCTTGTTGTAGTATGGCTTCGAAGGGTTTCTAGTTTGGTTTGCCATCTTGGTTGCCTTAGGTTTCAGGACACGTCCAGATGAGGGGCCAAGGTTGGGATTTGCCCATGGAAGAGCGTGTCAGTCTCATGGAGGGGCTGGTTGCGAAGCTTGTGCTTGGTGGGATCATTGAGATTTGATGCTGAACCAGTTCATCGTATAGCAAGTTGCAAACACGTGTTCTGAAAAAGATGACAAATTAGGGTTGAGAGCTCCTTAACGTCAGCGAGAGATGGGCCGGAAGAGAGCTTCTCGCATAACGCATTGACGGCAGTGTTTAACACGTCGACTTGAGATGCAGCCCTCAGGCCAAGGCGGATGCATTTGTCGTTATCAAAAAGTGAAAAAGAAGGCATTTCGGCACGTTCAGGGATGTGAAGAGCAGTCCCAAAATCCATTTTCACTTCCACAGTTAAGATTTCAGATTCCGGGTAGGTGTCAAAGTGCTTGGTTGCAGTTGCACCTTCCCCAAAGGGTGGGAAAAGGAGGCTTCGTGGCCTGGCCCAGGCTGAGGGAGGTCTTTGTCGAGTTCTAGTGGTTCTCTACATCCCAAGATGGCGCCACCGTTGCACAGCAGGCAGTTCAGCAACATAGTCGATTGGCCAAGAAGAGTTGGTTGCTTGATGTTTTTGTCACTTAGGGCAAAACCGAAACCTGTGGTTAATCCACGATTGATAATCAGTGAATCAGAGGATTTGGCTGGTTTGTGGAGAAGACAATCGGGAATTACTTCTTCCACCATCTTCAATAGCTCTGCAAGTGTAATGGTCAAAGCGTCATCAACCGAATGGTCGTCTGAGAAACGAATGTGTCGAATTGGGTGAGTAGTGTTCGAATGTGAAGGTTAGAGCTGTCATTCGCATTCGCATTCGTGGCAGAATTCGTTGTGGTTGTCCAACATGGGATGAAATTTGCATTCGCATTCGCGGTCGCTATCTGTTGGTTTAAGAGGGAGGCCGAGTCGATATTCAGGCCGTCTTGGTCCGGGTCATCCGAGATCAGGTCAGCGATGATAGGCGGATGCTGCTGGGGTGAAGAACTCTTTGAGTGCCAGTGAGCCAACGATGTGCACTTGTGGCTGGAAAAAGACGTCGTGGCAACCCAATCGTCCGTTTGCTTGGCTTTGGCCGATGAGGTGATCGATGGTGGCGGCGTGACAGTCGATTGGCGATAGACGAAGTCAGCTAGTGCTCGTTCCATTATTCGGTCTACGGCACAGTCAAGTCAGGACGAGTGTGAGGAGAGATCCATCAGCGCAGCAGAAGAGTGTTAAGCAGCGAGCATTCGTTTCCATTCACGTACATAAATCTCCAGAGATGCCTGGTAGTCCGCTTCGAAGGAGGAGAGGTGTAAGCAGGAGGTGGGCGAATGCTGCCCACCTTGCAGCAGCAAAGTTGCAGCAATGTCGGCGATGTCAACAATAGCATTCAAATTCACATTTTTATTCGTTTTAAGAGGTGGTGGGACGATTTCCGGGAACATCAGAATAGACAGCAAGCACAGTCGGGGGCAAAGGAGTAATCTCCGTGACCTAGGCGGGCGAGTCGGACATCCTTTTTCTTCCAGACACGTGGCTAGATGATCTTCAGGACGAATATCGGGAAACAGACCGGCGTGGACACGCTCTGGAGGAAAAATGATGATAAACGAATGCGTGAATGTGCTTATGTAGTGAGGAGATGCGCAGAGCAGCTGTTCAGTTGGGTTACGGCACCAGTGGTTCAAAGCATCGAGAAACCTCCAGGGAAACAGCATCGTTCGGGGAACTAATGCTAAAATTAACAGGTTATAGTTTTTTCCAGCAACAAGAAACGATGTTTAAAACAATGTAAAACAATCAATCTGGTCATTTAGAGCGCCCTAACCTCTGAACCACTTGAACAGTTATATAATGCCTCATGGAAAGGGCACATGTACGGAGCAAGCAATACCTGTAAAAGAGTAAAGAATCAGTTTTTTAGAACAAATAGTTTGATCTGTAGAGAGCGTAGTAGAAACGTGTCGTGCCAATAAGAAGTACAAGAAGCCAAAAATGAAATCATGATTCCAGCTTAATTCCAAATCTCCGGTGTGACAAATCGGAAATTAGTAAAAGTTGGAACACGTGTTGACCAAGTTCCAAAGCTCCCATCTCGAATAACAGTGGAAAATGATGAAAGACGCCAGAGAAATTAAGCATTGAAGTTTCAGCTTTAACATGGGAGACTGCCTTTACTAATAATATAAGATGTATGATGAAATAAAATGGCAACTTACATCCTGGGCGATGGCAACATGATCGATTTCCTGACTTGCAGCATTGGGCTTTTTCACCTCTCTGATAGGCAGCACAATCCTCGACTCCTCTACAAATTTCACATTCTGTGATGAGTGGTAGTACAGGGCACACTTCTTGATCTGAAAGACATAAATGAAATTACATTGAATTAGTTTAATAATTTCGAAGTTAATCTGTGAATACAGCAAGCGTCATGCTAAGTTACATTCCATGCGACCAGTAGCATTAATGTCGTTATCAATATGGTACGCAAAGCGGGTGAAGTTTAGAGGATATAACCGGGCACACAGGGAAAACACTTACACGCAACGTTCGTAAAAAATAAATTTTCATGCTATTTAAAAATTGTTTAAAACAGCATTTTGCTGGCCTCCCTGATCGGGCCGGATGAAAATTGTTTCTTTTGCCTAGGAAAACATACATAACCTGTTAATTTTGCATTCATTGTCCCAATGGATGTGGCTCCCTGGATGTTTCTCTTAGTTGCTTGTAGGTACCTGCTCCGTAACCCCACTGAGCCTACGCGGCGCAGCCCTCCTCCATAAAATCGAACGCGTAAAGGCTCTCGTCATTTATTTTCCTCTCGATGCTTCAGGTAGTGAGTCAAGAGGGGAGGCAGACTGGGTGAAGGTTACGGTATGTTTTCCTAGGCAAAAGAAAAAATTTTCAGCCAGCCCGGTCGGGGGGGGGGGAGGAGGTTGGCAAAATGCTTTTCTTATTACCAAAATGGAAAACATCCATAACCTGTTGATTTTTCATTAACAGAAGACCTCGTCAAAGTTAGATGGCGGATACTGCCTTGACGGGTGCCATGATTTACGAGCAGGCTTTCCTCCAAAACGTTTCAAACTTCGCACTTTATTCAGAACAACTGAAAAACAGCAGAATTAGGTTCTCTTTTCATAAGAATTGGTGGCCCTGAAAAGGACAGTTGGTTTTAGATATGAGTTCTTGCTTCCATCGTGAAGGAATGGCTTGCTTCTGCTTTGTTCTGAGTACTTAAGGGGGTTGACTCGACTTCTGGCTGCAACAATGGGGCCAAGACGGTGCAGTCCATCAGCTTGCTTCGTCATGTCACTCAGGTAGTGGGACATGAAGACAGACGTGCTTCTCCAAGACGCTGCGGCTAGGATGTCTTGGATTGGGTTGACGTTATGGTGTGTCCATGATGTCGAAATTGCCCGAAGTTCGTGTGCTGTCACTCTCATGCCGTCGCTGGTGCCGTCGTTGTTATCGTAGGTTGCATGGGTGGTTTTCTTGATCCATTTTGCTACAGTTGCAGTGGAGGTTTCGCCCGAGTTCTTGTCAAATAGTCAGAAGAGTTGGTTTCTCACTTTACGAATTTCTTCGTGCTCGGTTTTAATTAAGTAGAAGTGAAGTGCACGGACGGGACATAGTTGACATTCCGGCTCATTCCCAAGTGTTTTAGTCAAGTCTGTTATGATTATGGGTTTCGAGAATTCGAAGGGTTTTTGAGTTTTAGCTCGAAAGTTGGCTCGTGGTGTTAAGGTAACTGAAGAAAATTCAGGACCGAAGATGCAGTATGCAGGGTCGGTGGAGAGAGCTTGGATTTTACTGTAACGTAGACTTGCTACAAGGGTTACCACGAAAACAGTCTTGCATGTGAGAAGGTGGATTGAGCTGTTTTGCGTGGGTTCGTAGGGTGGTTGCATGAGTGATTGGAGAACGATGGATTGGAAACTAGTGTCTTGTTGCTGGCCGTTCCATTTCAAAGGATTTGATTAGTGCTGATATCCGGTAGCCTTCGAGTAGAGAGGTGTTGCTTGCTGCCTTGAAAACAGAGTTCAGTGCCGAGTGGTAGACTAATATGGGGGAGCCTTTTAGTCCTTCATTGAAGAGGTCATTGAGGAACTTCAAGAGGTCTGGGAGAGAGGGATTGATTGGATTAACCTTCCCTCTGTCACACCAAATGAAACCGTTTCATCCAGTGACAGTCGTAGATTCGGTTAGTGGATTCTCTGATTGCTCTGCTGGCAATGCGATTTGCTTCGTCTTCATGAATTCCTGCCGTCTAAGGAGTTTGATAATAGCAGCCACCCGTGGAGATTTAGAGTGCACAGGTTCAGTGGAGCTTGGTTCGTTTCTGTTGTGTTAGAAGATCTGGTAGAAGTGGTAGACTTCTTGATTGTCGACTAAGAGATTTAGAAGATAAGGAAACCACACTGCTGATGGCCAGAGGGGTGCAATTAGGAGAAAGAGGATTTGAGAAAGGTCTATTTTTCCAGAATTTGTGGTAGTAGTTTGAACGGAGGGAACAGATATGCATAGAGGTTCTGCCATGGAAATGTTAGGGCATCTACAGCGGTTGCCTGTTCGTCTGGGACGGACTGATGAAGTGGGAAAGTCTGGCATTGTGCCTCGTGGAAAACAGATCTAACGTGGGGGTGCCTCAGATGTTGAAGAGATATTCGCAGATTGATTTTTTGAGGGTCCACTCGCCTGTTGGTGGATTTTGGCGAGATAGAGAGTCTACAATTATATTCCTGCTCCCTGGGATGTGCAGAGGGAGTAATATGGTGTTCAGTTTGATGCATAGTTGAAAGATGGCAGAAGTCACTTCGTGAAGTCTGCGAGATTTCGTTCCACCTTCCTTGATTATGTAGGCTATTGCAGTTGTGTTGTCCACTTGAACTTGAACCGCCTGGTTCAGGATTTTTGTGCCGAAGTGCAGAAGTGTTTTTAACACAGCTTTAGAGTTCTAGGATGTTGATGTGTTCGTGTTCCTGTGGAGACCAAAGACCGGACGCTTTATCATGTCCGATGTGGGCTTCACATCCTCTGTATAGCATTCAAAACAAACAACTGCTACGGAAGATGAAGGATGAGACAGTGGGCATCCCGGTGAAGGAATTCATCGACTTGAAAGCAAAAATGTACTCTGTTCTAGTAGGGAAAGACGTATTAGGAAGGCCAAAAGCATTCGTTCAAAAAAGCCTCAGTCACGAAGACTATAAAAAAGCTGTATTTTCGAAATCTACTGCAAAAGCAACGTGGACGAGTATTCAAAATAAGGACCATCGGCTGGCCACCGTTGATATTTCAAAATCCTTTATTCCCCCCTACGATGATACAAGATTCGTTTAAGATGATGGAGTAAACACGCTAGCACGTGGACACTTTAGAACTGGTATAAGTTTGAAGATGGGAAATTCGACTTGATGAGGATGAAGAAGCTGAAGAACGAGCTTCCTTGGAGACTGAGGAAGTGGATGAGCCATCCGGCAGTGAAATTAAAAGACGGACCGAAGAAGAAAAAAATAGTGGCTAAGAAAAAGAAAAGAGCTGTTGATGATAGGAATAAGCGGGCTCTCGAAACTGAGGAACAGAGAAAAGACCGCTTGCGGAAAAAAGCTGTTGCAAAGCATGAGAAACATTCAAAGGAAACTATAGAACAGAGAAATGCAAGGTCAGAGAAAAAAGCTGTGCATGAAAGAAAACGACAATTAAAAAAAAAATTTAAAAAAATGAAAGAAAATTAAGCAAGTATTAAACTAAAAAACGTACCATCAGGACACGTAAAGGTACACCCCTACCTTGCTGGTTATAATGCTGATTGAAATATGACAAAAGTACAACAAAAAAGCACTTCTCCATATAGATGAGGGGGAGGGGTTAGAAAATAAGTGTTGAAAAGACTTTGACTAGATTTGTCCTTTGACCCTTAACCCAGTTTGATCCTGTTGGAGCGGCAGGAACATTAGGTCACAAAAAGACAGCACTACCAAACCGAGTCGAACTGGGTCATGTGTCATAGGTCAAACATAGTCAAGGTTTTTTTAATCCCCATTTTCTTACCCCTCTCAAGTAAATCTTCACCTCACTTAAGGGGTCAGTTGAAAGGTTTATTTGAAGAATGATGAAGTTTACTCGAATTTCGATCCCCCATTTCTGACCTCCCCTCAAGTAAACCTTCCAAATGACTAGGTTTCCTGGAGTGAGGAGAAGGTTTACTTGATTGGGAGGTTTACTTGAGGTCATGGGTCGAGAGGTTTACTTGAGGTCAGAGGTCGAGAGGTTTACTTGAGGTCTAAGGTCAAAGGTCAATCTGGGGGGCTGACTCAATATCGCATTTCTACACTACTGAGAACAGACAGAAAGTAGCTAGTTAAGTGCTTCTCAGTTAGCAAAACCCGTCAAAAATTTAATTTAATTCGTCAAAGCCAAACTGCCCATTTTACCTGGTTTTGGTGGATCGGTTATTGGTGCGCAACATTGCCAATTTTTGCTTTCTTGTGGTTCTGTGACATTGCAGCAAGAATAGCCCTCTTTACACGGGCGCTTTGGTGAACACCACGAACACGATTTTGTTCTTGGTAAGCTTACTGGGCAGTTTCCTGCAAAGATAAAAAACGTTTAATGACATGGAATCACGAAACCAGGAATTGGAAACGGTACAGGAGCGGAAAAACATTTATTTACACATGTATTGTAACAACTAAGAGTGTAGTTATTTTTTATTCCGTAGGGTTAGTGTGACGGATGCAGTGAGAGAACTATTTGGGATGGGTTGGTAAACAAAACCAAATTTTCGGTTTTTACTGAAAATTGAATTCGAAACTGATTCGGATTTTGTGTCGGTTTTTCGTACGGTGCTCGAAAAATCATAAATTGATTTGTTGTTTTTAATTTTTAAATAATTGTCATTTTCTACGTATATGACGTCAAAGTTTCTAGTCATTAAAAAAAAAGAAAATAATAGAGGAAAATGGTGCCACATCCACGCCCATGTTCAATAACGGTGCTGAAAGTGAAAACAGGAGCTAGATGAAAGCTATAGTAATACTACTGTTACAAAAAATAAAGCAGAAAAATCGGGTGGGAGGGGGACGGTGGCAAAAGCCCACACCGAAACCGAAACCGCGGTTTTGTGAGCATGTAAAACAGAAATCGGACCGGAAGAAGAAAAAATTAAACCGACGCAATCTCTAAGAATCTCAATGCAGTTTCATTTCTATATCTACAGCCATCAGCATCCGTCCATCCATCCTTACAAATACTAGAGCATCGTAATTTTCAAAAGTGTCCACTTTTAACTTTATCGCTCGTGCTATTGTTGCAAAAGTTTACATAGGCTCTAGTAAATAAATTCAAATTTTCAACTTATTGCTCGCGGTAGCCATTATTTTAAGTAGGCATTTTCAACATATCATCCGTGCGCTATTACCATTGTTGTAACTCTCCGGTTGTAACTCTTCGTGTATTAGGTTGCGGTGAGTGCATGACCATTGGCCACAGCTCAAAAAAATGCATCCATTAATTTATTTATACAGAGACTTTGCAACAATGAAAACAACAAAAGTATGGTAATAATTGTCGCTGGAGTTACTGCTAGTCATGGGGGCGGATGTCTGAAAGATCTTAAAAAACTTCTGTAAGGCGGGGTTAATTAAGAATAGAAATGTTCAGTCAGGGCTTGTTTCGAGCTCCATTTGTCGAGTGATAAAGAGGAAGACCTAGAGAAATACGGAGTTGTTGGTGACGGAAAGCCAGAGGCCATGGAACTGAATTGGAACTGAGTTTATTAAAGGGGTCCTGGCCCGTCGCCACATACCCCAACTAAAACTAAATACACTGTCACCAACTACACAAAGCATGCCCAACTGAAATCTCTAGAACCACCTAGATACACTGAGTGTCAGTCACAACAACGATCCAAAGAATCGCCAAGATTAGAAGACATAGCATGGCAAAATATAGTTTCAGAACACTTCCCAGTAAGGATCAGGATGGCAGGGACAGCGAGAGATAACAGGAAACATTTGATGACCTACAGTAGAGCGCAATAGCTCACAAGCAACTCTTATATCTCTCATGTTGGTTGCACACAGGAGGAAACAGAGTGAAGAATCTCTAGAAAACCATGGATCGAGTGCTGCACGCCACTTACTGTACCGAGAGAAGCGTAGTAATAAATGGGTGACAGAGTGTTCTACACCACAAACAGAACAAAGATTTGACCCTCCCCAACCTAGGTGATGCTTATGCTATGGAAGCAATGAGTGCCCAGTCCTCAAACGCGAGAAAATACTTGCTATCCCGTAAGGGAGCACGTATGGTGCAGGCCAATCAAGACTCTGCCCGTGAAGGCAACTTTCCATTCTGTGTCCCACAATCTTAGTGTCCAAGACCGCAGGGCAGATCTTTGCCCCAGCACCGATCGCACGAGAGTCACAGAGCACCCCTACCATAAATTACCGCATCTTTCGCAATAGAGTCTGCACCATCATTGCCTACGTCACTACTGTGCCCCTTCACCCACTCCACGGATAGTTCTGATAATTACGTAGCAACCAAAGTTCCCACCAAACAAAGAAAGTACCAGAATCACTAACAACCAAACTTTGAAGAGTCTTTTGCGGCGAGTATAGGCAGGACTTGGAATCCAGGTTGCCAATCCTGGTAATTGCAGATCTGCTGCTACTTCTAGGGAATTGCCGCCATTTCACTGACACAGCAGGAGGATACCAAAGGAAGCATGCGGCGAACCTAAACTTTAAGTGCTGGGATATAGATCCCCATACCACCAGTTATAGACATCTTGTGGAAAGACGGATCACAAAAGACTTTGCATGCAGTAGAACTACTAGACCGAAATGCAGAAAGGACAGATCAACACCACTGCCATGGGAAGGGTGGACAAACAACCGCAGCATTAAGCAAGGGAGAGCGAGATGAATCCACCAAAAGTGACATGCCTCTTCCTGCAGTTCCCAAGGTACTTCGTGTCTTGTAATTGAGCGACAAACAGTTCAATAGAGCAGTGACATTTGCCGCCATATTGGCACCAGTATGGGTTTTGGAGGGCATAACTACAAGGCGCACTACATAAAAATGGAGGGAAAACAACGGGAGAGCGGATTTCTTAGGCTTAAAATAACGTTGTTTTCTCCAGCAACAAAAATCACACGTTTTAGGTCTAAGAAATCACTCTTCACAGCATCGGCTTCAGTATGACGCCCTTCTGTTTCTCTCGGCAGTCCCCCTTGCAGCTAACCCATTAAGGCTCCAGCATAGAGTTATATACAATAATACTACGTCGTGTCACTGCTCTATAGAATCCTTGCCATTGGATCTCTCATCCCTCTGCCTATGTTTCTAAGACACAAGGCAGCGAGCAGCTCATCCGTTCTGAGATGTAGAGGCGGTTCACACAACATGGACAACAATCGAGAAGCAACAATCTGAGTAAAAATGAAGACAAACTTCAATCTGTGTGGACACACGTCCAGCGTTTGTTCAGCACTGTTGTCAACAGAGGGCAGATACGATAGGAGGGTAAACACGAACCAAGCAGCAGAGTGCCAAAAGGATATTGCGTGGCTGAAAAAGATTTACGGCGGCAATCTGATGAATGTGAAGATGGACAAATGGGTAGTCTTTGTTTGAAGTGCAGCCAAATCTTTAATGCAGCAGCAAGTGTTGTGAGTGGCAGTGAAATTGAAGCGGTCTGGTCTCTGCATGCGGACAACGCATATCAGATTGTATTGATATCTGCTGCTGCAAAAAAGCGCCTATTGACAGCACCTGTAAAGATCGACGGAGTCAAAGTTCATGTGTCTGATTTAGGCAACCAGTGCGTCAATGATCGGCTGCACTGGCTGCTGTAGGAGGTATGGCACTAGAGCGGTACGGCAGTATTGAAGTGCACGAGCATGAAAAGTTAAATATTGCAGGGCGCAAAGTGTGCACAACTGTAATCCGAGTAATCAGACTAACGCTACGAGATTCTGTACTCCTAGATCATGTGCCACATATCATACCGACTCGTGGGATTCCATCGTTGGTCTCGATACAAGCTCGCTCTCCGCGATGCCTCCATTGTGGGATCCGGGGCACTTCCAACGAGTGTGCTGTGTGAAACTTGTGGCAATAACCACGACCCTCGGGATGTGAGCAATATCAATTGAAAGTGCAAAACTCGCCAGCAGACAAGTCAGTGAAGATGGGGCATCTCAAGGCAGGAAAAAAGGTGGTGCAGTGCGCAAAGAAAGTGCAGTATGCAATTCAAGTGGCAGTGCATGTGAAGTGAGAGGTGACGTATGTGACCAAATTGGTGGCACAATGTCATATGGTGCAGGGAGCAGAATGAGCAAAGTACCAGTAGTAGCAAGATTCCGGCAGATGCGTCCATTAGCATGTCTGTGTGTGGTGCATTGCAATCATCTCCTGCTGCATCTAACAGTGAATCAAATGAAAATGCAATAGTAGCTCCCATATATAGCCAAGCGCTAGTGAGCGTCATGGCGCTCGAGGTGCAACTGTGGTGTGCACGGCGAGGAATCTCTGAGTGAAAATGCAGTAGGGCAACATAAAAGTGGTATGGTGATGCTTGTGTAATTTTCTTTAACATCAAAGCAAAATCCAGACTTGCCCTGCCTCCTCCCTTCCCCCTTTCTCCGGAATCAGTGTCAGACGGTGCAACTGATGCTGCTCTGCAGCAAAGCACGGGAAAAAAGTGCGAAGCTCTAGAGTCTAGCGGTGGTATAACTTTAGAGTTTAGCAGTGAAGTAGTGATATGCAGCAGTGTAACTGCAGGAAGTGATATAGATGTAGAGGTATATGCTGGTAAGCATGCCGAATTCTATAGTTTCTTCCACGTAATGTTTGCAGGAAACTGACTGTATGATGCCACGTTTCCTTCCGGTACGAGTCCAAAAAACACGTAAATATCCCACTCGTAGACCATAACAGCAACTGTGTAGAATCTAGAAGTGTGATATCAACGTGTTTTTGCACTCGTAGTGCAAGAAAACATGGCATCATACAGTCAGTTTCCTGCAAACATAATGTGGAACAAACTATAGTATGAGCATGGACCCTGCCTTAGGTTCTGAGGCGGATGCAGGGGATTGAAGATCAGTGCTTTCACCTGACATTACTGCATCCGGTCCTGGAACCCCAAGGGTTTGGCAAATTAAGAAGGAGAGTAGAAAGTTTAATGATACGCGTAGATATTTTGGTAGCATGTTAAGTAGTTAGCATGTAAGTAGTGCAGTATAGGTTACAAGTGGGCGAGTGGTTTGTAACCTATAGACGCAATGCAAATAAAGTAAAGACGTCTGCTTGTTCCCCTCGTCGTCATGGGGCAGATAACCCGGTTTGGTCTCGTGCCCCCCCCCCCAAAAAAAAAAATAAGCTGTCTGCTTTTTCTAAAAATCCTCAAGCACAAGCGAGCTCTTATAAGCTGGCTAAACGTGCACAAGATTTATACACAAAAGTGAGCGTTCACAAATTACATAATGCCTGGAGGGGGATAGGGTTGAGTAAATATGTTACCATGAGAGGGGCGAGTATGGGAGTATTACGTAACATTAATTTTCGTTAATTTCTTTCTTTTTTTCTTCTTTTTCGTTAATTAATTTAGCTAAATTATTTAGCTGGACCTTCGAACTTCTGTCTACAACTTGAAAAAATTTTTTTTTTCAAAATTACTGTTCATTACCCCACGAGGTACTAAGTACAGCTTGTAAAAACGAATTCATCCAAAACATGTATACAATTGGTTGGGGCGGGGGAAGCAAAGCTAACAAGTGCATCTTCCAGTAGTAAAACGGTTGATCGAAATTTAATTCATCAAAGCCAAACTACCCATTTTATCTGGTTTTGGTGATCGGTAATCGGAGCGCAACATTGTCAATGTTTGTTTTGTTTTAGTTCTGTGACATTACAGCAAGCGTACCCGTCTTCACACGGGTTCTTCGATGGACAAAGTGAACAGGGTGTTGGTTTTGGAAAGGGGCCGTTCGTAAAGTACGTCACGCTATTTTTGACCAATTTTGACCCCCGCCTTTCCTCCCCATGTCACATTTTGTCACACCTACTAATACCCCTCCTGAAAAAGCATGTCAAACCGATCTGCCACCCTCCCCCTCCTTCTAAAATGTTTTTTTTTTCTGGGAATGCAATGTTGTGGGCATATACACAACTCTTAAAATAGTTTGTTTTTCTGCCATGAGTTAAAAATGACCAGCCACAGATAAAGAACGAGGAAACTTAAGTAATCGAATTAACGTCCTTTTCAACTGCTAAGGTTATCCGGGACGGAAAAAATGACAATTTTGCTAGGAAACAACAAGGATCTTTCATACGCCACAATCACGATTTTTAAGTTGTCACGTTTTTAACATGTCACACTGCCACTCATGAACTTTTATAAGAAAAAAAAGGGGCATCATCTCATTTGGCATTCCTTTGGGCTGTAACTACAGAAAGCGGCAACTGTACAAATCAGCCGCATCATCGGTGACTTCGGCGCCAATACTATACAATCTTAGATAAATAACCGCAAACCGCTGTAAATTAAATAAGGAAAGAGGGAAACAGGCCAAACAGCATTCTCGGTCGAATGGAGCCCTTGTCACTGCTGTGACTTTATAACGGGTTCAGTGAGTCATCTATACGCCAGAGGAGGAGTGGCCATGGTGATAAGACGCTATGCCCGTGATCTGGAAACGAATCGGGTAGCCATTTCGAATCCGGGTCATGCCACTCCGAGGAAACGTAAGTGCATAAAGGTGGCTTACTGAACTATGCCATTTCTTGTGTACGATTTTCGCTGTTTGACTTGTGTTCCTCTTTCTTCTATACAATCTTGCTTAAATGTACTTTTTTTCTCTCTTCAGATAATGCCGCTACAGTAGTACGTAGCCATGATTCACCTCTGCAAATCGTTGAGCCCAATGCCACGACGTCAGACGGTGACCTTAATGCTGATGTCAACGTGATGGTAAAACGTAGATTGCGAAGGTGGATGTCGACGCATACCCGAAAGAACGTAATTCTTGTCATGTCCTGGGCCCGGGGGGGGGGGGGGATTCCCCCCCCTCCCAAGTAACAGGTGGAGCCCCCCCCCCCCTTTCAACAAAAAAAATGCCCCTAAGCAAAAAATATTTCATTTGAGAATGACAGTGTGTTTTATTGAATAATAAATAATCGATCGCCATTTTACAGAGGATCAGTTATTGTGTCTGGGTCTGGGCGCCTTTGTATTTCGTAAATTTCAGCGGCGGGGGCATTTCTTTAGGTCGGTTCTTTATTTGATTTCCTATTATTTCATTTTATTACGTTTCATTCAATCATTTCAATAAAATAAAATAACATGATGAAAGACCTTAAAAAAAATCCCTTTTTTCCTCGGATTGGAGTTGAGGAGTTGGTCCTCACAGTACCCCACTGTGGGCACCCTGTTCCTGGCTTGGTAAAAACAGTGGTAACATTTTCTACGTACTGTCAACTTTGAATACAACGTACCTGACTTTTTTGGGAGGCAACATTTCACAGAGTCTTCAGTATCACAGCAAACATTCCCTCCCTCACAGTCGTTATCATCGTCACACCTATAACAAGGATCAGGTGCGCTGTCACGTTTTGGACAGGCAGATTGTTCAATGAGGCCTATCAAAAGAATAAAACAGGTTCAGAACTAATGATATTGGACAAATTTGACCAAAAAGAGTTGACACTTAATGATAAAATATGTAAATACTGGAAGGATTATCTGAGAAAATCTTTATCTGAAAAACACAAAAACATCGTATCTAGAACTGAGAAGAAAAAACGACAGACCCGAAGCTTTGAAAACCTATTTTCTTACTGAGCTTTCACCCTCTTGTACCGTAAATCTCCTTTTACAGCCCTGGACACCTTCCTAAAATGTTTTTAACACCAGAAATTGTGAAATTACCTAGTTACAGCTGTAACAAGGTCGTTTCACGATTGACCTTAAAGCATTTAAGATCGTATTTATTCTGCTAGAAACTGACAAAAAGCTTCATACATTCGAGGACATTTTATCCCCTTAAATCTTCTTTTTTCACACCAAAATTAACTAGAAGCTTCATATGTAAGCAAACTAAATAAAGTACTAAACTAATAAACTTAACTTCCTCAACACATGAGAGCAAAGGCTTAATGCTTAGTTAATGCTTAGCTAGACCAAACCCAGATCATGAATGAATGCATAAACGCAGAATTTTCGCGATGGAGTTAGGCCTAAACATCCTCTCTGGACAGAAGATTCGAAAATGAATTATAATTCTTTTACGGCCAACCTCCTTTTTTTTATTGACGAATTAATTTTAACAGCCCATGGGTGTTTAGTAGGCAGGGCCCCCACAACGGGGGGGGGGGGGGGGGGGGGTCAGGTGCGGAGATGGAAGTGGGTCACTTTTTCAGACCCATGACCCACCTGACCCACTCGAGCCCTAACCCACGACCCATCCACTAAAGAACGAAATGTGATCCACCGTCACCCATCCCACTGTATGAAAAAAAAATACAGTATGCAAATGCATACAATGTTATTTCAAACAGTCAAATTTTTTAAAGAAGCATTTACTAAGGGTTTTTGACCTTCTGGGGAAAATTATTTTTGAAACAGTAAGAACAATTTTTAAAGAGTACTAGAAAGACTGAAGTGTTAAATAACTTAACAATTACAGTGGTCGGCGGGTGAACGATCTTGACCCATGACCCACTTGACCCACGATAAAAATCTGACCTACTGACCCACCGACCCATGGGTCAGTTCCACCTCTAGTCAGGTGGACCCACTATACCCAGGCCCGGTCACTGAACGGGCCCGCAGGGGCTAAAATTTTCTCTCAAATTGAGTATTTATGACTATGAGTAATGTTGTCGATTTGTGCGGATTGTGAATTTTTTTAATACTCCCAACAAACAACAACTTCCAATCCAACGGCAACGAGCATCGAGCAGGAGCACTGTAGTGCAAGCCTGTCATCTTGCGAGGCAGAGAAGTCTTCAAACGTAAGCACCCCGGATTAATGAAAACCAACCCCTTAAGCACAATAGTGACCGACGAATATTATAACATAGTGTAACCTTTTTACGATTTCAGTCGGGGTAGGGGAGCCCGCTGTTGTAGTTTGTCCCGGGTCCCTTACTTTGATGTAGAGGCCCTGTTATAGCCGATTTACGGTATACACAACATCCACCATTCGTACGTACGTTGTGATTGTCGGTATTGACTCGGCAACTTACAATATTTGTGAACGTGGTCGCACCATTATATCCGAGTACTGCAGTGGACACTATGACTGGACCACGTTTACTTGTATTAAATGCATTATGTTTCTCTACATTATTGATGATAAGAATGATTGCAAATGTAAACATATATTAGTACCAACCATTAAACAACAGTATGCCTTTTGCTTGGGCCAGAGTGTGCATTTTAGTTGGGTTACTAGGGCATTAGAAAACGGAAACGAATTAGTGTGGAGTTCAAGGTAAGGCTTAACTGGTAAGGGTGCTCGGGAGCTCTTAAACTTTTTCATTCCCAACCGCGTGTTAATTCAATGCATTTTTATGCACAATGGTTAATGCAGGCATGGTTTTTAGATCGGCATCTTTTGGGCACAGGATGCCGTACCACAGGAGCGAACGGCGTGTTCCACATCGCTTATAGCTTGATCAAAATTGCAAGGAAGGCCTTTCTTTTTTTCTTCTTCTTTGAGCAAAATAAAGCGTAATCTTACACCACATACGAAGGTTGTGTATATCACAAACACTTGTTATACCTACCTCTGTCCTTCAATTAATAAATAACCCATTTCCGCAGCTTTGACGGGATTCGATCTCAAACTTAGCAGGCTGACGCCCTAACCACTTTACTGACTTTTTTAAAGGAAAAAAAATAGTGGAGGCGAGACTGTGTGCTGTAACCATTCAAGTGCAAAAAAAAAAAACTCAAAGATGTCATGGCAAAAGTTGACTTCAGAAATAAGCAATACGAAGAAATGAGTGCAGAACATATCCCACAATGACATGTGAATTGAAAACCTGAAAAAAGCAGGTAACGAGTTCGAAAAATTCAAACTAAAACAAGTGACAAGCCTGAAAATGAGCTAACATCGCCGAAATTGAAGAATTGACAGGAACCCTGATTGAAAAATGTCATCGAGTTCAATCGAGAAATCCTAATAAACCAACACAATCTTGGTGCAATTAAAGGAAGAAATGAATACGATGAATGGCAGAAAACGAAAAATATTAAAGTGACAAATGACACTGTGTTGGAGAGTGGATGTAAAACGCCAATCCTTATCAAGGAACGCATGAATTCCTCACTCAAAGTCATTATTTCGGGAGACGAAGCAATTCGCCGAAAGTCATGATATCAAGTACGTGTAGTTCAGGGTCGTTAAAATGCAAATGAGGGGAACAGAAAATAACAGTCACATGAGAACTGTCAGAAGTGTGACCGACCTAAACTAAAATGTAACAGGTAAACTAATTCCAAGGAGTTGGAAATGGAAGAGGAAAACTAAAGTGGATTTGTAAATTTAATTGTGAGAACGTGTTGAACTTGAGGGAAGAGGTATGTGAAAAAATTAACCTATCAAATCACTTCAATTTTTTTATGTAAACCTAAGAAACCTCGGGAAAAAACTGGAATTTGTTGTGGTACCGTTAGAAAATACAAATGTGGATTTGGTTTTCAGATTTGGATTTGGAGGAAAAACAAATTATGACGTATTATGAAACTAATTGGATAGCTAAAGAAAAAACTAAAATGGAGATGGTATAAATGCCGTCACACAATCTTCATGTTATTTTTTTCTATAAAAAGTAATTACAAGGATGTTTACACTTGCAACAAAAAATTTAAATTGACAAATATGATGCTTTACATTTATATTTAAGCGTTAAAATCAGAATTACAGAATTTGTTTGCTTACACGCAGCCAAATACTGATACACGAAAATTTATGAAGGCAATTACAAATAAACAAATAAATTTTGTTAATAGCAAAGAACTAAAAGAAAATATTATAAAAGACGAGTAATTAAACGTTGATATTTTGGACAAAACTGATAAAAAAAAGTAAAAGGTACGTTAAAGGTTACTATAAAAATACAATGGCAAAATTAGACTTTGAAAAATTTACTCCATTGCAGGAGAAGAAGTTAAAGATACCATATTACAAAGCGTTGTATTGAGCATTTCTTAGAACTACATATCTAGTACTGGAGTGGTTATTAACATAAAATAGCAGACAATTATTTGACAATTTTATTTATTGAAGACAAGAGTTTAAACTTTAAATATAAAGCTGCAAAAAACTTAAAAAAGTAAGAATTGCTACATAAAATTATTAAAAATTTAAGGATCGTTGGTAGGAATAAATTAAGTCAATTAGAGATACTAACGTAATGTGCGAAGAAATTGAAGCAATTATTGCTAATATTTATGACAAACATACTGCATTAAAAAAAAGAAAAGCTCAGTAATCTTAAACATTACTAAGAAAAAAACTGTTTTTTTTATGATAACCTTGAAGACGTTAAACTAAAAAATAAAATAAGTAAAAACCTGCAAGACATAGAATTAATTAAAAAGTACAACAGCTTAAAGCTAAAATTAAGAAAAAATCTTGAGTAATAATAAACAACCATGTTACAATTGTAAAATATCGGAAAAAGAACATTTGACATCGGCAAAAAAATGACTGGTATCAAGACGGACAGTATTTACTGACGATACGATAAAAAAAAGTTGAAAGAGGAATACCGCAGAAATTTAATGCAAATTTAATGTAGGACAAACTGAGCGGTTAAAACTTAAATGTAAAAGGAAATAGGGTTACATAAAAATTAATAGAGATCTAATTTTTTTTTAATAAATCATGTAAAGAAAGCAAATGAAAGAGATTTTATTAAAATAATAAAAGAGTTTAAAAAATACCGATTCAGGTTGATGTGAAGGTTTCGTTTTAAAAATATTTAACCTAGTCTTTGTAACACAGCAAAAATAGAAACCTTCTTAAAAAATTGCACAGTAGGCACTAAAATTTGGCCTAAAAAACTTAAAAGTTCAAGTAATTCTTCCAATTTTTAAGAGTAGAATAGTTGAAAATTGTAGACCGATTGCAATTCTACCTCTTATTGATAAAATTATTGAAAAATATTTTGCTGCAGAATTAGAGAAATTCCTTTTGAAGTGGCAAATTTCATTAAAGAGCAATTTGGCTTTCATAAAGGCAAACGTACAACTTACGTAATTAACGAAAAAACTGCAAAGGCCTTAAATTGCAGTAAACCTGTAGGAGCAAATTTTACCAAATTTTTATTATTTTTTTTTCTTAGTTCACACGTTTTCTTGGAAAATGTAAAAAGTTAATGAAGAACACTGGAGAAAAAAGTCTGAAACTTACCTGCTTTCGCGTCTGCATTTCTGATCCCGTCAGCAAACAAACCAACTGTCATTACCATGGAGTAGATCCAAAACTTCATTTTTATTTACAGGAAATTCTTTCTAAATAAAGAAAGTTCAGCAAGTTAACGAATTGTCGGAAAGGATATAGGGAATGACGGACCGCGCCGACCTGCCCAAACCATACTAGACAGTTCCCACTAACATCATAAATGTTAGTCCATAATCTTAGAGTTGATAGCAGGTAGTGTTGTAGCTATTGGGGGCGCAGGCATTGCAGCTTACTGGGGCCCATGGCTCATGAGGCAATCGGCCAGCCTAACGATTAACAATTGCCGAACTGTTGAGTATTGTCCTCTTAATATTAGTAACTGAGCAGTTACCAATAGTTAAATACTGAGAGGAGAATAGTCAACAGTTCGGCATTTGTTAATCGATAGACCGACCGATTGCCCCATCAGTCATGGGCCCTGTTAAAGCTGCAACGGCCACACACTCAACAGCTACGACACTGACTGCTATACCAACTCCAAGATTATGGTCAACATTAATTATTGTTCTCTTCATATCCCCACCATGCATAGTTAAATGTTTTTAAATAAAATTTGGGCACTATATAGGGCTGCATAAACATGTCTACCAAAATTTATGAAAATCTGTCGGATCATATCAGAAATCTGTACTTCAGCTGAAATCACGAAAATAATGTTTGTTTCCTTGTAGTCCCGTCAAAATACGAATTGGCCCGCGGAACAAATTGCACATTTCTTTTTGAACCACAGGTATTCTGTTAAAAATACAGATGATTATTTTGAGTAAGAAGACGATTTTTAGGCCCAAAATGGCTGCAGGGGTTGTGGGGGGGGGGCGGCGCGGTAATGTGCTTTTGTCGGCTTCTGTTACATCAAACGAACTTTGTTACATGTTAAATTAAAATGATAATAAAACAAGGAATAATTCATGTATGATTACCGTTGATGAAATTTTGAGTTGTTTCCGAGGAATTCGATAAAACGAGCCCTTTTCTGCGCGTATTGCACGTATCATATTGCACGTAACATATTACACGCATCAATCTCAGCACTGTAGCTGGACGTAGATGAAATAAACATTGTATTATTACCGTTCCAATAATTTATAGAAACTATAACGGAGGCAGCGCGTAAAAGTTTTACTTCAACAACTTTAACAGCGATAATGTTTAGCGATAATACCGATAATGTAATAGCGATAATGTTTTAGCGTAATATCTCCACCACAGTTTACTGTCTTTAATAAACCACCGTTTGATCCGTTGGTTGAACAGGGCTGGGTATTAAAACACGCATGTCAAACTTACTAAAATCTGCCGGATCAGGTCTGAAATCTAGATCTCAGCTCAGATCGCGAAACTGGCGTTCGTTTCATTGTTGTTTTTGTTGCGGTTCAGTCATTTTTTTACAACACTCTCTGCTGCCCAAAGTATTTGCTCTGTAAAGCTGTATTTGGCCAATTTTTGGAGCGGAGCGAGGCCGAAGGGCGAGCGAAGCTCCGCTATGATCACACTCCAGTGTAATTTTAGATTGCGCGTCACGCGAAAACCACAAGGACTATCCAAACCACTTTGCATGCAGTAGAACGGGAGCCTGGACAAGGTTTAGCAAAAAAAAATCCAGAATCGGACATAGGGTTGAGGAATCATCAGGGTGACAAAATGGACCAATAGCAAGAGCCACAATCCAAACAACAACGAGACCCGAAAAAGGAATCGGACTGTTAAAAGATCGATTGTTGATGATAAATAGGTTGCCTCACAATCTGTTAACTATAAGCAACAAAAAGAATATTTTGGAAGGATAGGCCGCTCCCGATTAGCGATTCAGAATGTCTCACGTAATTCCTTATCGACATTTACAATATCGGTAGAAATCGGGATCGGTATATATAATCCAGATAGATCGGTAATCAACCAAATTGAAGATATTTTAATTTTTGGTCGCCCTATTTTCTCATATTTTCTTATTTTGAAGCCCTAGTATCTAGACACACGCTAGGGTGTCGCGCCAAGTTAGGCAACAATCATCACAACAAACATCACATCAATTCCATTGTCGAGGTTGTAAACCATAGTAGCGCGGCGCCATAGCGTCAGTGTCTTATATCTTCAAGCATAATTGGGCACATTTGAGGTACTTGAGGAAAAATAATAATGCGGTACAAAAGCTTAAATTGTGTTGAAATCAAGAGCAATGACCCACCTGACAAAAATTAACTCGTGTAGGAATGCCAGCTAAGCTGCTTTCAATGCAAAACCTCAATAACGTTGAAAATGTGTAACTAACTATCCTAGCTAGCTAGCTAGCTAATTCTAGTCCGCTCATCCCCATGTTAATTTCCATAGGGTGATTATTCATCGATACCGAGATAACGGGAAGGCTTCCAGCTATGAAATTGAACGAATGGCTGCAGTATGATACGAACTGCGTACCTTTTATGGTTTGGAGCCTAGGGGTGTAACGAGGATAGCGTGGGATGGAGCGTAAGTACGAAAATATTGTTATAACCATTGTTAGTATTGTCGGCCTCGTCTCTAATTGGACAGCCAAAGTTCGGACAATGACAACGTGTATTCTGACATGCGTGCCTAGACACACACTAGTGTAGCACGATAAATCGAAACAACGTTGCCAAAGAAATTGTATTCACGTCCAATTCACGAAAAATAAACCAAAAACCAAAAGCCAAAAGCCAAAAACTGGTGAAGAGGCCACCAAGTTGAGAGTGGTTCGGCCCTTCAAAGGAGTGATATCAACACACCAAAATTAACGAAATAATACAAATTACAACAAAATTAATACTGTGGACGTTAAATGAAAACTTGAACATTGCTACCGAAAGTAACAATGTTCTAGTTTTCATTTAACCTTCGAACTATTAAGCGGTGCGTTAACTTGGCGAATGTTTTGGTGTGTTGATATCACTCCTTTGAAGGGCCGAATCATTCGGAATTTGGAGGCCTCTTTTGCCAGTTTTGGTTTTTGATATGATAGATACGACTGTGTAGAATGTGCTTAACAATGATCGAAGTACTTCCAGAATTACAGGGCTCGGATTGATCGGTTTTATTGTTCTACATTGTTTTCAAGATTGATTGACTTTAATTTAACCAGGCAATCGGCCTTTCAAGATCGGTATTAGGCAACAATACAAATCCGCAAACCCCAACCACAATGCAAAGGCAGAAGCATAAACATATGCTAACAATGCAATTTTAATGCAATGAGAATAAAATGCAAACAATGCAAGCAATTCACGTGGTTTTGGGGGAACCAAACGTGTAGCGGAAGCGTTATTGTTATTACGAATTAATTTATGAGCACGGGCGACAGGCTGTGCTTATTAGAGTTCGTGGTTGCACGAGAATTTGCTGGAAAAGGTTAAGGAGGAAGAGCAACAGCAGAGGCTAACAATGTCAAAATGTTATAATGTTGCAACACTTAACAATCATGCAACAATTGCATCTCTCGTGAGACGATGAGCTCTAATGCTTTATTTTCTAAACGGAGAAGTTGTTTTTTTCTTCAGTTATTTTATTGTTCGACGTCTGCTTCCCATGTTGCCTCCCATTTGGCTTTCCGCTATGTAAAGCTACAAATAAAGGCAAAAGGTGCTGATTGAAGCTGCCGACGAATCAACTAACAACGGAAGGATATGGATTGAATGAGCGAGCGATAGGATACGGTTTCCTGTTGGATTTCACATACCACAATTTTGCTGCAGTGTTTAACCCACGTGAAAGCTTACTGCTGTATTAAATGTTTTTCACCGTTTTACTTTAGATCAAGAAGGTAAGCCAAAGATGGGGTTACTCCAATTACTGGTACTTGACTAAAGAGAATCCCTGTAAAATGATAAAAAAAAAAATAAGTCATGTATCACCAATCTTAATCCCTGTAAAATGATAAAAAAAAAAATAAGTCATGTATCACCAATCTTA
>JAHWFP010033993.1:19678-33139 GCA_023313725.1 Lithobius niger | reverse complement strand
CCTGTAAAATGATAAAAAAAAAAATAAGTCATGTATCACCAATCTTACATTATAAACATAGCAGAAATGAAGCGCCTGCAACGACCCCCGGAAGGGGAACAATGAAAACGTGCGAGTGTGTCAATTCTTTGGCATGAAGTTGAAACTGGGACGTTGTTGCCCTGAAAAGAAGTTGAAATTGGCACATTGTTGCCTCGACTAACAATTTGCTCTGCGCGGTCATCGCAAAGGCATGTCTTAAATGACGTCATGGTACGAAGGACATTTATTTTTCTAACGCTATACTGGGAGTGGGGGGGGGGAATGCCCGTTGGTGGGGCAGTGCTTATGTTACAGCCACTATTTGATTACGATATTGCTTTGCTGAGTGAGAGGATTGACGGAAAGAGGGAGTTTTACACAAAGAAAAATTGACTGTTGCAGTGAACGATCAGGCAGCACTGAGCAAATACTGGGAAACAACCACGGGTCAAACAAATCCCCGGGCGAAGCCGGGTACGATGCTAGTAGGGTGATAAAGAGAAAATTGTGTTTCACATTTACCGATATCAATGTGGGTGCAAACAAACAAATCCATGCACTTTTTCTTCTTTACGATATTTTTTAATGGTGGACTCTTATGTCGATCTATACTGTACTAAAAAACTAACATAATAAAACAAACAAAAAATTCATTTCCTTTTTTAATGGTCAGTGGGTATTGTGCAGTTGCAATGGTTTTAACTTTATTTACGTGTCTAATGGTTCAATACAGCAGTAGAGTTCACGTGAACTGAACACTGCGCCACGTTGTGGTGTTTGAAAACTTAAAGGAAAGCTTACTCCTGTTCTTGTCCTGTTTTTACTTCCGTTCAGTTAAATCTTGGCTTCAACAACAAACGAGTTAGTTTAGGTTTACTAATTAGTGATAATTTGGCATACCATGTTATTTTGTTATGTTTTCTGTACTCTTTGTTAATAATTTACACGAGCACTGAATTTAGTTCCCTTCGTTCGCTCATTCAATGCGTAGCCTTTCTATGTTAGTTGATTTGTACGCAACTCTTATTCCGTACTTTTGCCTTTATTCATAATTACAAGTCGGAAAGCCAAATGGGCAATTACGGAAACGGAGATTTTAGATTTAACTTGGAATGCAGAGGTCAAACCATGAAATACACTAAAAATAAATAATACGGAATAAAAATAATACTTCCTCTTCATGTTTCTTCAAAAAGTGCGAGAAATTGTTTAGACTGTTTACATTTTATTCTCGCATCATTAGTAAAGGCGAGAGCTTTTACTGTAAGGTTTGACTTCAACATCCCATGTTAAAGCCGAAATTTTGACGCCTAATATCTCCGCCTTCTGTGAATATTTTTCGATTAAACTTGGTATATTGGCTGTGTTGGACTTCTCAAAAGCATACCAAATTTCATTAAAATCCGTTGAAGTAAATCGGAGACCTGGACCTGAGCTGAAACCATGAAATTAGTTGTTGGCTTCTTGTTCTTATTCTTGGCACGACACGTTCTTCGACGCTTTCTACAGATCAAACTATTTGTCCTATAAAGCTGGTTCTTAGCTCATTTTACAGGCATTGCTCTGTAGTTGTGCCCTTTCCATAAAGCCTTTTCTAATTGGTAAAGTGGTTCGGCATTTGGTTTCAAAGGTCGTGGGTACAATTCCCCCCTCAGGCAGTCTGACATTTATGTCCCAAAAGGCAACGTTAATAAGTTTGCGTCCATATTTATTTAGTGTATTTCTGTAACAGGACAAAGATAGCGTTCTTACCTTTCTTCGAAGATGTACCTAGTCAGTGTGTGCAAACGAACCAAAACTGCACTGGTTTGTTAGGCAAATAAGCTCTTCCCTCGAGTTGTGTTTAGTAGACATGCAACGTGTGCAGAAATAATCATCATGAACAATATCAGTGTGACGCAAAAAATATTATCGCTGATGTTGCTGTGATATTTCATGTCTTGAATACATTGGCATTAAGGATTCAGTACGAATGGGATTTGCTCACAAATGAAAAACAGTAAACTAGCTTAGTTTTCATTTATGACATTTATGGCAGTGTAGATGATTGTAAATCACAACCTAATAAAAATATTTTCAGAGTCTGCTGGCAAGGCGGATTAGAAAGACAGTTGTGGGTGCACAAGGAAAGTGACAACCTTTTCTGGTCATTAATATAATTAGCATTTCTGCTTACACGTGGATTACGATATAGGCTGTATTGATTGTAAGCTAACACTAACTCTGCCTCAAGTGTATTGCGTGTTTCATAATTTTTGACAAATTTGCCCACCCCACTCCCATTTACCTGTTTCTAAATTTTTAACGACGAGTTGGTGATGTCTATATCAAGCCATTAAACAATTCAAAAAATATTATGCTGACATCCAAATGTGTAAAATATCGGCTTAATGGACATCCTGTAGGAAACTTTTACTTGATGGATGATCCAGGATATTTACATTTTAAATATCACAATGCAGGAATTTATGAGCACTCCTAAATACAAACCCATATATTTCCGTAAAACGCCTATTAACAGCCCTGGAAAAAGCTATGCCCATTCCCTCCCTAATATGCTTTAAGGTCAGAATTCGTGAAATGGCCTAGTTACAGCCCGGGTAGGGGTGAGAGTTAGCTACAACCGAGGGGCGAGGGGCGGGGGGTGGGGGAGGCTGCATCTAGGCTATTTCACAATTTCTCACCTTAAAGCATTTTAGATCGTAATTTTTCTGCTATAAATTGACTTTGCGCCATGTCTTAGACTGGGTGTGCGTCAAAAGATAATGCTATAAGACCTTATATGACTAAGAGCTTCATATAGCTTATTCAAGAAATTCAATATTTCATACTCTTAAATCGTGGGTTTTCTGCATAAAAATAAATAGAAGGTTCATACAAAAAGCAAACGAATACTAGTAAACTAATAAACTTAAATTTCTGAACAAATTAGAACATTACATTAATGTTAGATTCTAATTCTAACAATTCTAACAATTCTAACATTACGTTAATGTTAGACCGAACCCAGATCACGTACGTACGTACGAATGATCGCATAAACACCGAATTTTTCACGATGAAGTTAGGCCTAAAACACCTTCACTGGATAGAAGTAAGATGCGAAAAATGAATAATTTTGTTCGGCCCACTTCCTTTTTTTATCGACTTAATTTTAATAACCCATGGCCTCGTTTTAATTGGCGATTTGCAAAAATTACGTTTTCTTGCCATAGGGTTCCATTGTCGCGCTACAGTTGAAAACCAACGGCAGCTTAATTAACTTGCATTTTTCGGATAGTTTATTTTTTTCCTTTTCGGATCGAGCATTACATTTTGTCCTTTATGTTCTTGTGAAGAACATAAATAAAGCATCCTTCCTATATAGGACTGAATAATTCGTCGAAACGTCAGTCGGGGTTGATGCTTCCAATTCTAGGAAACCTAGAAGGTGTTAGCAAAAAATAGAAAAACTAAAACACACCTTTCATAATCTCATTGTGCAAAAAGAGGGCTATAATATGTTTTCATCACCACAGTTTGATTGATTTTGATATTTTTAAAAGACACGACGTATTTAACTAGACACACGCTAGTGTGTAACCGACAAGTACATGGGATTGAATTGTTTTCAGATGTAAAAAGGCGAATTAGTGTATGTAGCTGGTAGGTAGTGTGTAAGTAGTTGTTAATGTTAGATTAGGATTGAGCGCTTGGTTTCATAGGCCAGTAGCCGGGCTCTGTAGCACATAAATAAATAAATAAAGGCGGCTCACTAGCAGACTCTGTTTTTTACTGTAACAAGCATCATAGCTGGTTTCAGCCTGCTGGTAAAAATTCCCCATGCGGTAAAATCTTTGCACATTGTTGGAATCAGGTGTGTTGGGCCCAGTAACAAAGAAAACCTCAACACTAAAATTTGGTAACGTGCCCTATACGGAAAAAAAGTGCCCTCAATAATGGGGCGCATGGCAACGTTGATTTGTGTTACTCGCTAGCTATCTAGCTATGGACCAATGTTGATTCTCATAGGGTGTAAAAGCACGTCTACAGCTTGTGTCCGAAGTCTAAATTTTAGCACACACTTAATGGGTCGTAGAGAAAAATGTCTTTTTCGAAAATGGGGGTTGCAGCTAGGAGCACGTAAATACAAAATGATTGTTATAATTATTATTTGTATTGTCATCCGGCAGTCGATTATAACATGCTGAAGTGTAACACCCTTATCGATTCATTGTTCGGACTTAATTGTCCAAATATATTGTTGTTGTTGTTGTTGTTGCACTAAGCAATGGGATTAGTTATGGGGCGCGTGGCATCAGGCCAGGGCCTCAATAAAAACATAAATGGGAATGATTCGTATTGTAGTTTTGGGGCGCATGGCAGCAGGCCCCGGCCTCAATTAAAATTCAGAATGGAGTGGCTCGCTAGTCTTGGTTGGGACTTGGGGTGTACGGCTTTGGTCCAGGGCCCCGTAATGAACCCTTTGGGGCTCACTAAGAGGCGGGGTGCCTTTTTTTGCAAGGGTTTGGTTTTTTTTTGGTTTTTTTTTTTACATAGCACGAATCCAAACTAGAATATGAACCCCACAACGATGAGAGGGATAATTTTGCTGAAGACAAAATGTAAATCGTAAACCTCAGTAAACCTCAAGTCACTCAGGTCATTGCAGGACGTCACTTTCTGTCCTCAAGTAAACCCTGCAATCGTCCTTAAGGATCTCAACGTCACTGCCGGTTGCTTCAGTAAACCTTGAGATCAATCAAGAAATCCTCACATTGCTCCAGTAAATCTTGACGTATTTGCAGGACACTTCACTTCCTGTCCTCAACTAAACCCTACAATAGTCCCTGTGTATCTCGACGGTACTCAAGTAAACCTCGCATTACTCTAGAAAACATCGACGTTACTCAACAAAACCACTCATTTGATCAGGAAAACCTCATCTAATTCAAGAAAACCCCGACGTGACACAAGAAACCCTTTGAGGAAGGGGGGGGGGGGGGGTTTAGGGGAGGGGGGGGGAGTTTACCGGTGAGGATACCCGAGGACTCTGTTGGTCTCCGACCATGTCATGTTGTTGACACACACAAGTGCTCAGCACTTCGTGTCATCTTTAATAAATAAAAAAAAAATCGTTCGACACACTCTTCACACTGGCTCGTTCCCGTGTATCCTGGTCACATGGGAAACCGTAACCAAGGACCAAACAAGATGTATGTGGCAACCCGGATAGTTTGTCCACGGCCCTCTTGATGCGGCAACAGTCGCCACCTTTAGGTGACCACTGCCGCATCAAGGAGGCCGTGATTTGGCTTATCAGCCTGATTAACCATTGCTCGGTAGCAATGATTGAACTCGTGCGTAGATATTGTTGAAAGCGTCTCTTGGTTTTAAACCGCAATATTTAAGCGGCATTGATAGATCTTGCGTGTACATATTGTTGGCAATCCACAGTTGTTTACAATCCTAAATTACTGACCATTTGTAACCTACGCAAAAACTGGTTGTTATCCTCCTACGGATTAAGTATCTTTTTATGTGATTACTAGCAGTCGTACCAAGCTTCACCCGGGGTTTTATTTCGATGGTTAATAATTTTCTTCTTTTCTGTTCATGGTTTTCTTTTACCCGTGGTTGTTACCAAGTTTTCGGTCGGATTTGCGTAGACGTTTACTGAGACAGACAATACTCACCCTTTCCTCTCTTCCTCTCCCCTCCCCTTTTCTCCCATCCTCTTACTTCCCTCTCCCTCCCCATCCTCCTACCCGTCCCTCCTCTTCCTTCCCCTCCCTTTGCTACACGTAGTTGAATTTGACTGTTTAGATGAATTAAATACTGCCCCTCCCCGTTTCCTTCCGTCTCTCCCCTTTCCCGGTACCCTTTGCTCTTCCCCTTCCTACTTATCTGCTTTCTCTTGAGTGAGCCGTACGCCTGGTGGCTGATGACATCTAGTGGCCCACTTCCACACTACGTTTTCCACACTCGATTCACACTACGTTTTCTTCGGATCTTGGTTGAGGCCTATAATATTATTTAACAATGACTTTGCTGAACTCAATCAAATATCGATTCATCTCTTTTGCTTTGACTCACACGTTTTGGCTTACAACAATGTACGTCAATGACTTGCTGGACACAATCAATTATTGACCCTCTGCTTTGCTTTGCTTTCATCTTTCAAATCTGTATAGTGTTACTAATCCACCCAAAACCAAAACTGGTATATGAGAAGCCGCCAAGTTTCCAAAAAGGATCGGCCTTTGAAAGTAGTGATATCATTCAACCAGGGAAAGGCCGCCAAGGTTGATCCTATTAGCCAAGTTAATCGCACCTACTAATAGTTCGAAAGTTAAATGAAAACTAGAAGATTGAGACTAGCGGTAGCAATCTTCAAGTTTTCATTTAACGTCTAAAGTATTATTCGGTGCGATTAACTTGGCTAATAGGATCAATCTTGGCGGCCTTTCCCTGGTTGAATGATATCACTACTTCCAAAGGCCGACACTGTTTGGAAACTTGGCGGCTTCTCTTATACCAGTTTTAGTTTTGGGTGGATATCACAACTTTCATAGGCCTGTGTGAATACAAAGAATACCACGGTCTAATCGTCACCTCTACCGTTTTTGTCTGGAGGTATTTTATGTGTATAAAATTAATATTCTCATTCATAATTTTCACATTTACCATTGCCCAATTAGCCGTTACATCAGCCAAATTGACACGGTTTGGTTTATTGTATGCTTATGTTTCACATGCTTAAGTTTGTTCAATCCCATTTTTGAGCGCACTGGCTGACAAACAATGGTTTTCGTTCGCTTCGCTCACTCAATCAGCGCTTTCCCCTTCAGTTGCCCCTCCCGAGGTTAATTTTAATCACGCAATGATGCTGGAATTGCTCACTCATTCACAGTTAATCTCATCTACTTGGCCGTTTGTCTTCTTGGTGACATCACACAAGCATATATTTAGCGTAACCATCAAACTCGGCATATTACTAAGACATACTTCTTTGAAAAAAATTACTTTTTTCCTTCTTGACTGATCCCTGTGCTTATGATTTGCATTGTGTTTCAAATTTTCCTGGCAATGATAGATTCCCAGTTTCACATACTATAAAACTCACTGATCACATAATATTTCACTTTTGAAATATCACATAATAATAAAACTCACTGAACGGTATCCAACCAGCAACCAAGGTTAGTTTATTTACTATGTCGTTGATGCAAACAGTGCAATAATTGCCAGAAGTGCAAACTCGAGTGAATTGTTGTGGTACATAAGTACTGAAACGGTGCGCGTATAACACTTACAATACAAACAATGGTTACAACAATAATTTTTCATTTACGTGCCACTTCAGGGCCACGTGCTTCTAGCTGTAACCCCCATCTTGCAAAAAGGTACTCCCAGTACAACTCTTTACCTGTGTGCCAAAATTTCGATATGCAAACTTTTCCTAACTGGTTGTAGACGTGTTTTTATACCCTATGAGAATTAACATGGGAGTGCTGACATTAGCTAGTAGTAGTTGCTAGCTAGCCAGTAACACAAATCAACGTTATTGAGGGCACATTTTCTCCTCAAAGGACACCTTCCCAAACTATAATGTTGTGGTATTCTTCGTTACTGGACCCAAGTCACCTGATTCCAACGATTTCCAAAGATTTCTACCGCATGGGGAATTTACACCAGTATGCTGAAATCATGTATAAGCTCGTTACAGTTAACAGACACAGTCTGCTAGTGAGCCTCCATCTGACAACAATTACACTCTAATAATTACACAATTAAGCTCCAACAACAATAAATCATCTACTTGACGGCGACACACGAGCGTGTGTCCAGATACTTTGGCTTTACGATCGGGTTACTAATGGATTCCGCCGAACTTTTTTTGTAGGTCTGAACTTGTTTAGGATTACCAAAGTGAGCTGGGAGGAATATGTTTGGACGGTATATTCCTTGTCACTGTAATGAACGTACGCCGTTCACTGGTACGTGAAAAAGCTTGCGTCCAGTGTTAGTGACAACAGCTGCCCTCACCATGATGTGTTATTTAGGCACTGACGGTGTGGGGTTTTCGTTTATGGCTCCAGAACCACTGAGACTGCAGCATGGGGAAAAAACGTCAAATACCTGTTAGACTACTTTTGCAGGGTAATCCTTACCAAAGAAGAGATCACAATGACATATTCGCAACAACATCCAGCCAAATAGAGAACAATGTTTACCACATCTGGTTTGTTTTCATCTTATTCTTGTTTCACATTTCTTCATGTTGTCTCTGTGACCCGTCAGAAAAAAACCCTGAGATAACAGTTCGTCGCAGGACAAGCATCAGAACACTGCCCTGCTTTCAGTCTTATAACTTTCAGTTTATTGCGTAAAAATAACTTTACTTTATGACTACTACAACAGGATATAAAATAGAGGTTTCATAGACTTTACACTGAAAGGCAATTATTCATCTTCACAAATTTCTTCATAATTTCACAGTCTCTGACCATTAATTCAAGCGACGCCTGACTCCTTGCAAAATTTGAACTTCGCACTTTTCATCTGCCAAATATATCTGCTATAAAAATGAAAGGAAGGGTCAACTTCTTTACAATGCGCATCAGTGTGCTTTCTTCCTTTTTTGGCTTTTCTGCAAACAGAGAATAACAAACTTGTAAGCTGTAAAAGAAATAGTGCGTAGGGTACGTAAAACTACATTCGGGTAATCAGAAGACGTTTCGTGTGAAATAGGCATCTGGTTAGTCGATAAACGATCGAGACGAGACTCATTACCTGTAATGTTATTATTTATTTTTCACCTAATAAATTTCCAAAAATACGTCCTGAAAAGTGATTTCCCACAGGGTTAACAAATCGACAGTCAGCATTAAAGGCTGACGTTTGGTCAAAACAGTTGTCTATAAAGATTTGATTTCGCAAACTCCGATCGCAAGTAAATTATTGGTAACTAATCAAAATTTGAAATGGGGTACACAGATTTTTTCCCGTTGAATTTAGTTCATTTATTAATGCAACACAAACTAGCCATCAGACAATGAAAAATTTCAGTTGTGGATGATGACTTTCCATCTAATAAAAATTGTTAGCTATTCGCCTTAAAAATTATAAGGGTGATGGCATAATGGTAAACAGCCTGTCAAATTTGTCGAAGTAGTCACGCATGCGCAGAGGTATCGATGGCAGGAAGTGCATTAGTGGTTTAATTATACACAGATTCCGAAAAATGAACGACGGACGTAATGGAGCCAACATTCTAAGGATGATAAGTAAGCGTCATTAATGGAAAAACTGACCATATTGTTCGTTTCACTCACTCGACTGGCGTCGATTAATGTTTTATATAGGTTCTTCAATCCAAGAAAAAATCTTGGTCCATTTTATCTTCTGTGAAACGGGAATTTTGCGAAATAGATGCCGCGAAACTGGAAATCGCCATTCAAACGTCTTCAAAGACAAAAAAGGAGAAAGTACTTTTGAGGAGATGGGAGGAAAGAGGTAGCATGCAAAAGTGATTCACAAAAATGATCCACCAAAAAAAAGGAGCCACGTCTTTTCAAAACGTCTTTTATTAAGACTAAATTCAACCGTCTTTAGACGGGGGCGGCTATTATAATGCCTTAAAGTATTTTGCAGGTGTACAGAGATTACACCATGAATACTCTCGGCTTCCATTGCCTAAAGAATCGAAGGATAGTGCGACGTCATTCCGTCGCACGCGAAACGAACATGCACTCAATACGGCGGCTGATATTAAATCGCCGATCTAGCCAAATTGAACTGTACCAAATAATAATAATGATAACATTTTATTATGCTCAAGAAACAAGGTAAAGGGATACAGGAAGGGAAATTTGAATTTCACTTAGACTAATCCCACATTATTAAGTTAAAACCAGAATAAACACGGTAAAGACATAAGGGTAGATCAAAGGCTACCAACCTTAAAAATATTTCATAAAATGTAAGACATCCACTTTCTTAAGACCTGCTTAAAACATCCTGGCCAGGGGTTGGTTATTCCACGATCCAACAACCATGAAAATCTTGCCCAATTTGTTGTTGTTGTTGTTGTTGTTGTTGTTGTTGTTGTTGTTGCTACCGTTAATTTAAGACGGTGGCCCTTGGTGAACTTGTTCCCCACATCTCAAAGTAAAGATAGGGTCCACAGCAATAAACCTCTCAGCATGGAGAAAGTAAGCCAGAGATTAGCCACCAGCCATCTGCGTTCCAGTGATTCGAGATGTATGTGTGACTGATAATCGTTGAGCATAGGTCATGTTTCTGCAACCGCGTAAATATTTTGTGAACGATCTCTGCAACGTCTCGACCAATTTGATGTCCTTCAAACGGTACGGAGACCAAACCGGACCAGCATGCTCCACAATGGGTCGCACATATACAAATACCCTCATCAGAAAGTTTCATCCCCGATACAAAACAGCGCTTAATTAGATAACCAGCTTGTTTTGCGCTTGCCGTAATATGATTGCAGCGCTTAGTACATTTTCAGGTTGGCCAAAAGTGATGTAAAGTGAATTTTACACTTTGAATTCCAAATAAATACAACGCACCGTTCGATGCACCGTTTGCAACAAATGTAAGGTTTAGGTCCCTCATGCGCATGTCCATGTTTCTCCGAATTACGTTTCTTCAATGCAATATTTGAGCACATTACCTAACAAACGCTGATTTTCGTTCGCTTCGCTTACTCAGCCAGCGCATCCTGTAATTCAGATCACAGGATGCACCGTTTCAAAATGTGGCGCACTCAAGCATTGTTGCACGAAACAATTTTTCGCTGGCTAATTTATGTTACTTCCTTGCTGAAGTTTTGCTCTAAGCATGTGTGGTGTTGGATGCACCTTTTTAAAAACTAGTGAGGTCAGATCTATCTTTTGTGTGTCAATGCGGCGTTCAATTAAGTTTCGTTGAAAAAGCTTACGTATGGTTATGCTTAGTGAACACTATGGTTGTAGGTCCTACAACACTGATTTTCATTCACTTCGCTCATTCAATCAGCGCATCCTGTGATTAATCTCCTCCCCCCCCCCCAAATAAAAGGCAAATCATTCCCCCTTTTCTGAGTAGGCCCTTTTTAATGATCAATTATATTATATTCTTCCATGTTCATGTTCATGTTCATGCTGGATTTGTCATATATTTTTCTGGGAAAGGCAGAAAGTAAATCGCCGACAATCCCTCCTTAGTGTTTTGTTTTCATTTACAAGGTAGCAATGATAAACGTCGTGCGCAGCAAGTTTAAAGTGATTGTTTAATCTATTGCTAATTTTTTATACTTAAAAGTCATCAATTTAAACGATCCTATTATGTAGGGTGTAATGATTTTTATTTAAATCTATACATTACCGTGTACTTTTTGCTAAAACCCATATAATTTTACTACACAGTTTACTACAGCATGTCTCGATTTCTATTGTAAAGTAAAATAATTTATTTGAGGTTACAAACTTATAAGTTGCTAAAATCCCTGAATTACTATAAATTTCATTCTATGTCCAGGAAGGTGGGTATAGAGTCCTTCAAAATCATTAAGGTGCATGACATGAATGTAGAATCAGTTAATGTTGAATAGTTTTTTGCATGAGATGACTTATGACTTTTCGAAATTTGTACAATAAAATCAAAATAATGGACGGTGTTGACGTCACGCTAACACATCCCCATGCTAAAAGTGTAGTCGTTATGTACGGTTTACCTGAAAGCCCACACGTCACCGTGGGTTAATTTTGCTAACCCACACTTTTTTGATCATCTAACACTTTTGTGGGATATAAACAACTCCTAATCATCCACCATGTGCAGTTTCTCCACGTGGCATAATGACCAACTTTTCATATTAAACTACACAGCACAAATTTGGCCTGCACACCCATTTGCAAAACATTTGCAAGATCATTTGCGACTGGTGACATTTTTCACGGTACCAATATGGGAAAAAAATGTCGCAAGCTGTGCCTAACCCGGCAACCTTTTGTACCGGCGGTATGACAACTACACCTAAAAACCTACGAGACTCAAGCGAATAGAGAATTTTAAATTCTAATCTTATATGTATTTGTACATTTTTATGCTATGATTCGCATAAAAATTTACAAATACAAATTTTTAAGACTCAAATAAGTCGATAAGTTAGCTTGACTTCACACCTTACCATTAAAACACACATCCGCCAATTCCTCACCACGTTAACACGTTAACCGTCAATTCCTCACGGATATCTACTACGTAAAATAAATGTTTGCCCAGAAAAGTTAAACTTCCTAAATCCAGGACTTCACAAGCTTACAAAAAGGTTCTGTTAGGAACGCGGAGAGTTGGACAACATTAAGGCCATGGTAAAGAGTATGACGGATGTCAGAAACCTGCCGGGCAAAAGTTTATGAATAAAATGAATCCACATCATAAGGAATTTTAAATAGATTGGATTTTCATGTGATGATAGCTCAGTCGGCAAATGCTTTAGTTGCTAGATCCAAAAAAGCTGTTATGCTGATCGAGTCTGGATGCAGTGGCCCAATTTTATTTCAATATATGTTTCATGGACTAGTGAATCTTTAATTTGGTCAAACGCTGGTTAATGTATAGGTTCAGATATACAGACCCAGGTTAACAACATAGAATCAGTTAACATAGAAGAATATTTACTTCTTCTTCTTCATGCACTCCTGACAAACATAAACCCGAAATACGCAAAATTTGCAATTTACTCTTCACTTGAACTAACTAATTTTCCTGAGAAACATCGAGTTGTGTAAAAAAAAAAAACAAAAAAAAAAACACTGACCTTTAGGGGAAATTGTTGAATTCGTAGTTACACTGTCCTCGACAAGTGTTGTATCTGGAGAAGGTATGGTGTTATTATTAAAAGTGACATCATTTGAGAATACGTTAGCTAATTGTGAAGGGTCATTTGCATTCACAGTTGTATCTGGAGGAAGTACGGTGTTATTATTAAAAGTGACTTCAATTGAGAAGTTGGATAGATGTGAACTCCCATTTGCATTCCTAGTGCCGCTAACTATACGACTAATCGTGAGTGCTTGCAAATAAGTGATCACAAATGCCTGGGTTTCTGTACCGTTTGACACAGATTTACCAGCGGATTGGTCAGAAAGGACGATCAGAAATGCTGCACCCACAACCGAAAACAGTGTCAACTTCATGGCAAAGAATTCTGGATCTGGAAGAGAAACGAGACCTGTTTACTTTTTATTTGTTTTTCTGCAATCTTGTTTGTTGAGGATGTTCCCATTGACTAAAACAGAGAGTAAAAGCGTACATTGGGTGAATTTGAATACTTCCTTGATTTTCGGGAGCATTGAATACAAACAAGCCCATCTTCATCGCCGGAAATTTTATCCAGCTCAATTGTCCCTCTCATCGTCGTGGGGCAGATAACCCAGTTTGGGTTCGTGC